>JAHBCN010006803.1:0-46771 GCA_019359885.1 Listronotus oregonensis
ATAAATAAAAAAAATGAATGAAAAATATAAATTGTTTTTATCGGTCCAAAAACGTACGAAATTCGGGCTTTTAGACTAGTGTATTAAGCCTAACTTTACAAAAAAAGAATGCCCTCTAGTTGTTTACTTTTACAGCATGGTTTGTCAAACTAGCACAATTTTGCATTTTTATCAGTTTTAGGCGATATTATATGACTTAATATTTTTTAATAGGCGTTCCTACTTTTTAACTATGTTTAGGAAGCGAAACGTACTTAAGTTTAAGCAGCTTATAGCACCCTAATATACTAGAATAAAATATAATAAAACTAACTAACCAACCTAGAATAAATAAATACATTAACCAAGGGGACGAAAATGTTTTCCGCACGCATTACTTTCAAAATTTAGCTTTTCCAAACTTATACAAAAAGATTTTAACACTATTATTGGGCTACTGGGTCTCCCCATTGGTCACTTGCGTTTGTGATGGTTCTAACTAACCAATGCATCAATTAAAATGCCCAATTATAGTACACAAAAGTGTTTTTAGGCGACTGTCACAAAAAAAAAATTTTATGAATTTATTGCTCCTAAATTATAACTTTTTGGCCCTTTACTTTACGGCCGCTTTTTCTTTACGAAGGTGGCTGCTTGGCGGTGCTGTTGCGTTGCTGACAGTTTATTATCAATCTATTAGTTCAACTTAACAATTAAACAGAATAAAAAATAAAAATTAAAAATTATGCTAAATATGATACAGACGTAATAATCCAGCTGAAATTTATGAAGCCGCATAGAGCAACTTAAATTTACCACCAAAAAAATCTCGGCAATCTTTTAAAACCATATGAAATTTTTAAATGTTGCAAATACACAAGGCTAAAAATTTTACTCCACTACTCAATGTTAAAATTTAAAATTATGGTTAAAAATAACATTGAGATTAAAGGTTTCAAAATAAAATTATATTGTGTTTATTTGAGGTTTTGTTTGTTATTTGGATTGGCTGATGCCTGGGGGAAACAAACTAAGCAACTATCTATAAACGATATAAAGACAAAGGAACCGTGTTAATAATTACATTTCCCCTAAAACAATAAAAGTAATGAACTAATTAAAAAATCCCCTACAGCTTTGAAAATCTTTTGGATAACAGAGCGGCATTTTAATTTTTTGGGGCCCGGTTGATTAATTAAAAAGGAAAGGTACGAGTAATGCGGTTTTTCGGCAATAAGTTGAGAATTAGGAAAGATATCAATAGGTTTTTACCAGTTTCTTAACTTTTTTATGTTTTTTTAATTAATAATAATAATACCATTAAAAATTTAAATTTTCGAAAAAAATACAAAATTTATAACTTTGCAGAATTTGTCTCTACGGATAAACAAAAAGATAAATAAGGTTTAATATTTTATCTACCCTTAAAAAAGCTACTTCAAAAGACCCAGATATTTAAATCGGTTAAGCCGAAAAAAGTTTTTTTTTTACAATGTACTTTTGCTCCTCTTCCTCCCTATATTTGACAGTAGGGAAAAACGTTTAAAAGAAAAAAGTTTCCTTATTTAACATAGTTTGTGGGGGAAAACTATCGTATAAGTTAATATGGCATGGTTTTAACGGTGTTTTCAAATTTGTTCTTAGTTTTACGCCCTTAGCGGTGAAATTAAAAAAATTGAAAATAATTTCCAGAAAAAATTTTCTCGAGGCTGATTTTACTTTAAATATTTATTTCCGAGAGCAATCAATAGGGGGTTTTCAAGAATTGCCGGAGGATAACCCTTATCAGGACACCCTTTATATTTCATAATTTTTTGGTCTCTCTGTTTCCAATCTCCCATGACCTTCTTCGGGATTTTTTAATAAAGGTTTAAGATTTATTTTTTATAATGTAGCTAATAAAAGGGTATAAGCATAGTTTTACTTATTGTTTGATTTTACCTTAAAAAAAATATTGAAATTAAGGAAAAAATCGGAGCTTCAAACCAGAAAACCTCCTTAACGTAGCAAGTACACACCTTGGCACTCATAAATATTATTGGTATTTGCTACCTATAGGCTGAACTAGCTAATAAGTGTTTTTTCATGTTTTACATGTGTTATATAAAATCCCATTTTTTAAAAGTTGGTTTAAATTTAAAAGAAAAATTGACTACAAATTTAAAAACTTTTTTCGTTGAGACGTTGATTGAAAACGTATCGATTGAATTAACGCCGCAACGCATGCTGAATCGCAATTTGGATAAAAAGTGAAAAGGGTGGTAAAAAAGGGGGCCGTTATATTACTTTATCGCATTACAAACCTACGAAATACTAATACCGTATTTTCCCAAAAGGTTTTGGCAAAAGATTTAATTTTAATTTTAAAAAAAGTAAAATATACTAAGTGGCATAAAAAAAACACCCGAATTATTTATAAAATTTTGATAAAAACATATTTACCATAATGAAAGTATATGCTAATAAAATTTTTAAAGGCATTCCGAACAACAATTTTTTTCGTATCAGGATCCGAACAAAATGAAATTTTTTTTCTTAATAATCAGTGATTTTTCTGTGTTGGATTTGTTTGGTTTCCCTTTGTTTTATTGTTGTTTTATTGTATTATCATAACCTAGAGTTCACATAACTTTCCGATTTTTAGAGGGGTCAAAAATCGGGTTTGGGAAATGGATTTTCTTTTAAGAAAATCGCCAATCGGGGGAATAGAAAAAGTATTTAATGAGATATTGTGGAAACGTGGTTCCAAGAAGGCCAAAATTGAGGTTGAAGGTACTGGATGCCAAAGACAGACTACAGTGCGACAGGATTGTAATTTGATAGCAGATCAAGGCAGTTGCGAACCAGTGGTTTGATGCTTTCGTAAGGCCAATAACAATCAGGACAGTTTATCGCCGAATAAGGTCTTTTGGACTGTTTTCATACCGTCTGCATCTGGTACTACCGTTAACCCCACAGAATCGTCGGCAACGATTGGTATGGAGTAGGGAGAAACTTGAATGGAATATGGAATGGAACTCACCTGTGTTCAGCGATGAGTCCAGATTCTGTTTGGGCACACTGATGGCCGCACAGGAGTAGAGGAGACGAGTGAAAGACAGAACGTCCAATTTTCCATCGAAAGCATATTCATCGCACAGTGGGTGTTTAGTATGAGATGACTTTGCTTACGGCATGGAGTCACGATTGATGTTTTTGAGATAGCATGACTGCCCAGCGCTATATCCACAAAGTTTTTCAACCACATCTGCTTCTCTGTTTGGAAACATTGCAAGATCCACTTTTTCAGCAGGACAATGCACGACCTCATGTCGCATATGTAAGTTTACACTTTTTAGAAGCGTCCGGTGGTGCCTGGGATGCAATACACCATGAAGACATCAGTCACCTAATCCAATCAATGCTGCGATGACTTAACAAAGGTGTAACGAACAGAGGATCTTTGACACATTATTAACATTGAGGAGGGATATCTCAGCTATTTAGCAAAATTTTGAGTTCAAATTTTAATCACTTTTTATTTATCACCAGACCTAAAAATTGTAAAAGTATGCTTAAAATTACAGCAATTCCTACTCGGTGTTGCATTTTCTATGTCACTTAGTATAATATCAAGTTGCCTTTGAAAAAAAAAGTTTGCTGACTTAGTTTGCTGTCAGTTGAGAGGTAAAAAATTTGTAGTTTATAGTAAAGAATACAGCAATGATCTATTTGATCAAAAAATGCCCGTCCGACTATAAAAATAAGTTTTATTAATGTACCTTATCGATTTGGGAAAGTAACAAAATCCCTAAAAAATTTGTAGGAAAATCACTGTCTACCATAAATCTAAGTTGGCAACACATTTAAATTTAGAGCAGAGACGGAACCTTCTGGTTTTGTGCATTTGGAACTTAATGTTTTCATTTTATACTTTATATTAAGATATTTGCCACCGTAAAAACCGCAACTTTTTTATTAATGCACTTTTCAAAAGACAAAAATTAAATGCCAAATTATGCTTACTGTAAAAAAATCGATAGTTCTCGTAAAACTTGTATGTATTACCTACCTAATGTTATATTTTTGTTCTGTATTTGTATACAATTTATAAAATATTAAATTACCCTAAAATACAAAAAACTAATCAAAATTATTGTTATGATTTACTTTTCTTGCCCATCGCCGATTCCGAACTGAGTTTTTTTCGATAACCCTTTTTTTTGATATGTCGATAATTAAACATCACTTACTTTTTAAGTAAAAAAGGTTGTTTAAGCTAAGTGTAATGGAACGAGAAAAATTGCCATAAACATTTTTACTAGTTTCAAGAGCAGTTTGAAGATAGCAGCACTATATTATAATAATCAAATATTTAAGGCACATTTCCTTAAATATTGAAAATTTTAGTTTGTGGCACTTACATCCTTTTCCATTTTTTGTACACAATTAATTTATTTATTTTATAAGGTTTTTTTTGAATAAAATACAAAACTCTATCTAGTCTTATATTACACAATAAAATGCAGTAAAATAATTTATGTAAAATAGATGGTATTTCTAGAAACTACTGCTACTGTTATATTTAGTCGTTTTGTGAACGTAACTTTAAAGAGGTTATATATTTTACTTTTAACTTTATTTTAACAAGCCTAAAGCTTTTAATTACAACATTTAATTACATTTTCCTTAAAACAACTTCTACAACAAAAACCGTTGGTATACAAGCAGCCAAAAACACTTTTCAACCCCCTTCTTAAAAAAGAAGTTTTACCGCGTATAAATCTAAAGTTGCTTTGAAAATTAATAGGACACCCGGATTTTTCACTTGTAACTTTTCAGTACAAAGTACACTCCAAAGTTTCTTTAATGCTTTTAGCCTAGAACTCTCGGAAAGATAAAAGATTTGTTTAACGTTTTATATACTGACAGTATACAACAATGCAGGAACGCTGGCAGGTGCCATTTTGACTTTTCTTAATGCTCCGATGCGTTAAGGATAAATATTTTTATGCAGTTAAAATTTGCTTGTTTATAGATAAGAAATAAACCTTGAATATACACATATACTTAAATTTTCTGCGTTAAACCCATGTACTTCTAACAAAGAGATCTAATATAAAGCTTACTAGAATTTAAATCAGTAGCGTTTCATAGTATGTAATATTATGGAAAACAGTAATCATACAGGTAGTTAATTTTAAGAAAGTGTTTTTTTTTATAATAAATTTAAATAAAATTTAACTTTATAATTTGTTATGCCTTCAAACTCGATATAAAAAATTATGCTGTTTTACATGCTAAAATGACACTCTTAAAATCACTAACCAAAACGTTGTGTAGCAATTAACAAATAGAGACAATGGAATTCCAAAAATATATTGTTATTGAAATCATAACATTGCCTAACACTTTTAATTTTATCCAGTTGGGGTCCTGCTACCAAATTTTAAAAAATTCATCAAAAGATTTATTATATCATTTTATTATCAACAATTATTTTTTTAAAAAACATTGTTTAAAAAAAAATAATAGTCTGTATCTTGAAAATAATTTATTCCCGGAACAAAAATTATAGAAACGTTTTTCTCTAAAATGATCTGTGAAATCAGCCCTTTAAATATTGCCGCGTCTTTTTAAAATACCCTTTATATCGTCTTAGTTTATGTAAAATTAATGGTATTTCAAGAAACTACTGCTACTATTATATTTAGTCGTTTTGTGAACGTAACTTTAAAGAGGTTTGGTATTTTACTTTTAACTTTATTTTAACATGCTTAAAGCTATTAATTACAACATGTAATTACATTTTTCTTAGAGCAACTTCTACAACAACAACCGTTGGTATACAAGCAGCCAGAAACACTTTTCAACCTCCTCCTTAAAAAAGAAGTTTTACCGCGTATAAATCTAAAGTTGCTTTGAAAATAAATAGGACACCCGGATTTTTCACTTGTAACTTTTCAGTACAAAGTACACTCCAAAGTTTCTTTAATGCTTTTAGCCTAGAACTTACGGAAAGATAAAAAATTTGTTTAACGTTTTATTTACTCACAGTATACAACAATGCAGGAACGCTGACAGGTGCCATTTTGACTTTTCTTAATGCTCCGGGGCGTTAAGGATAAATATTTTCATGTAATTAAAATTTGCTTGTTATAGTTAAGAAATATATTTGGAATATACAAATATACTTATATTTTCTGCGTTAAATCTATGTACAGTAACGGACGTTAAATCTTGGGCCAGTCTTTTTCCCTTTCGTAAAATAAGCTCATGCCACCTTCTACTGAATATAAATACCTGTTGAAAAACCTAATAAAGAAACAGGTGTTCGTTGTCAGTGTTTAAAAATATTTTTTAAAGTGTCAAACTTAACTTTGGATCAAAAAGTATTAATTATTTATTATATTGAGCAGAGAGGTTGGCCAGAAATGGATGTGGCGGAAGAGCTTAACATCACAAAGAGTACTATTCACTTGGTTAAAAAAAAAGGCAGGAAACACACTCCATTGAGAGAAGAGCTGGAAGTGGTCGCCCGAAACTATCGAATCAAGAACAAGACAATAATTTAGTTACGTGCTACAATGGAATACTTAAGGTTTACAGGCCTCAAGGAACACGATTTGATAAAAAACATACCCAAAAGGACAGAAGTAGTGGGCGATTTTCGGTAAATGTTTGGGGTTGGCTGAGTGCACATGGACTTTGTGTATGTTATTTCTTCGAAGGAAGGTTCAATGCGGAGGTATATATACTGAATCGATTTCCAGACGGAAATTTTATCTTTCAGCAAGATAAGTGTCCCGTTCATACGGCCCGGCAAATCGATGAATGGATGGAAGAGCAGCGTATTTCTAGAAACTTCTGCTACTGTTATTTTTAGTCATTTTGTGAACGTAAGTTTAAATAGGTTAGGTATTTTACTTTTAATTATATTTTAACATCCTTAAAGTTTTTAATTACAACATTAAATTACATTTTTCTTTAAGCAACTGCTACAACAAAAACCGTTGGTATACAAGCAGCCGGAAACACTTTTCATCTCACTTCATAAAAAGGAAGTTTTACTGCGTATAAATCTAAAGTTGCTTTGAAAATTAATAGGACACCGGGATTTTCCACTTGTAACTTTTCAGTGCAAAGTACACTCCAAAGTTTGTTTAATCCTTTTAGCCTAGAACTCACGGAAAGATAAAAGATTTGTTTAACGTTCTATCTACTTACAGTATACAACATTTCAGGAACGCTGACAGGTGCTTTTTTTAATGCTCCGGTGCGTTAAGGAAAAGTATTTTTATGTAATTAAAATTTGACTGTTTAAAGTTTAGAAATACACTTGGTATATACAAATATACTTATATTTTCTGCGTTAAACCTATGTACAGAGTGGGCATTTTATTAGGGTCTGCATTTTCTCAGAAAATGCAGACTTTTGAGAAAAAATGTATAAAAAAAAGTTTCTTGAAATAATTTATTCTTTATGCTTAATTCCACTTTCACATATACAGGGTGTTCACTTTCTTATTTTAAATAAGACACCCTATAGATTATTATAAATTTAGATAGCGTCTCCAAACCCGAGTTTAACGATATATAACAGTATGGGTCTCTGTCGCAACCTTTTGGATTTATTGACGTTTTTCTTTAATTTTTGACCTATTTTTAAATTAATAAAAAGACGGTAAACATTTTTTTGTTAACGTAAAAAAAATTACAAAAGACAATTTTATCTACGTTTGGGGGCGAATTTTTTTAAGTTTTAAAAACAAATCGCCATATTTTGTCCATCTTAAAATTTCTGGAATTTTTTAAATGCAAACCCCTGTAGATAAAACAAATCCATATAAAGAATAAAAAGACCTTTTAACGTTGTATAACAACATGGGTCTACGAGTCACCGTTTCGAACTTATGGATGATTGTCTTCAGGAAAAGTCATATTTTTCCTTTTCCAACCACACTACATCCTGTAAACTTAATATTATAAATCAATACAATAAATTTGGTTAAAGATAAGTTAACCAAATCCCCTATAATAATTCATAATATAAAGAATACAGGGTATAGTGTGGTTGGAAAAAGAAAAATACTTTTTCTGAAGACAATTATTCGTAAGTTGGAAACGGTGACTCGCCGACTTATGTTGTTATACATCGTTTAAAAGGTCTTTTATTTCTTTATATAGACTTGGTCTAATACACAGGGAGTTGCATTTAAAAAACTCAAGAAATTTTAGGAAAGACAAAACATGGCAACACTGTAACATTTTTAAAATTAAAAAATATTAGCCAGCTAATATAGATAAAAAAGGCTTTTCTAATTCTTTTAACGTAAACAAATTTAAAAAAAGGAATATTTACGGTATTTGTATTAATTTAAAAATAGGTCAAAAACTAAAGAAAAACTTTAATAAACCCGAAACGTTGCGACACAGACCCATACTGTTACATATCGTTAAACTTGTCTTTGAAAGTGCGTTCTAAAGTTATAATAATAAATAGGGTTTCCCATTAAAAAAAAAGAAGTGAACATGGGCGGTCAACACAATGAACACCCTGTATATTTGAAAGTAAAATTAATTAAAAGTTTAAATTAATCCAAGAAACTTTTGTCCCATCTTTATTTTTCAAAACTCTGCAGTTTCTGAGAAAATGTATAGGACCCTAATAAAATGCTCACCATGTACTTCTAACAATGAGCACTAATAGAAAGCTTACTAAAATTTAAATTAGTAGCGTTTCATAGTATGTAATATTATGAAAAACAGTAGTCATCCGGATTTCATAGTATGTAATATTATGGAAAACAGTAGTCATCCGGGTAGTTAATTTCAAAAAAGTGTTTTAATTAAATTAGATTTAAATTAAATTTAAAAAAAAATGCAGTTTTACATGCTAAAATGACACTCTCAAAATGATCAAATTTAATAGATAAGAATTATTGCGACGTCCAACTACAAGCACTTTGTCTAAAACACACATTCACCATTTATTTTTAAGCTAATGTAAACATTTAAGGCCGTGTTCTCAGATTGCTTAAAAAGTTAGGCAGAAAATTGCTCTTTAAAATATTCATATACGTACTTAAAAGATTACTTATAATTAGGGACCGGACATCGATAAAAAACCATTACAATTTCGAGCCTAAAATGATATAGAATATACCAAATAAAAATGCAATAAATAATTCAACTTTCTTTAGTATTTATGGTTTTTATTTTGGTATTTTTATTCGGTGTGATTTCTTGTAGAATAATACAAAAGACGTGGCAAAAATAAAAAATTTAGAAGAGTTTTTGCAACAACAAAAGAATTACACTATGATAATTTGTAATGCTTTTATATAAATTATATGAAATAAATTAAAATTGAAATAGACTTTTTGTCTATATAAATTTACAAATATTTGATTGCACCTCTATTAGGGTTCATATTTATGCAATTAACCCCACAAACATAGTTTTTGTTGGTAGAAATGCAACTCTCCAAGTGTAGTACGAAAACCCTTCGGGCAGATTTGTTGTAAACTCGTAAAAACCAGTTCCGTTACATAGGGTAAATCACAGGGTAAATCATATTATGTTTGTGCCAAAATAATTTGTTATATTTAAACAGGTGTAAGTCGATTACAGACATAATGAGTACAAGTAAAAAAAAATGAAGCTGGGGTGGCTCTTTCCATATTCTACTTTTTTATTTGAAAGTGAAAAAGGTTTTTTTTTATCTTTGGACAGTCCACGAAGGCTGTGGCCCAAGCATTAACGTACCGTGGATGTCTTAAGTGTGGTAAGAGGGAGTTTGTTCACACGGAACTTAAATATTTGGAGACTGGAAGAAGAAGGGAAACCTTTTGCGGGTAGCAGTTTCCATAGTCTAAACACTCTAGCGATGAAGGAAAGTTGCACCAAGTGTTGCTCCGTTGGGAGCTGCCAGAGGAGGTATTATACTGGAACTCCTCTGAGCAGAAGCCGTGAAAATACCTAAAGAAGAGCGACAGATCCCCTACAGCTTATGGGTGGGCAAGGGGACGAAGCTTTTCTATGAGCGTAGGATTAATTATAAGACGAACAGCTCTTCTCTGAATCAGTTGTAGGAGACAATATTCTAAAGAAGGTCTAATTTGGGATACATACAGGGTATACAGATTGGAAAAAAAAATACTTTCTGGCTCGAAAGAGGAATCCAAGCTTTTTTGAAGCTGCTGAGGCTATGGATGTAATGTGTTTGTGCCAGTTGAGGTTATTCTTAAAAGTAACCCGACAAAAATAAATGACTCTTTGTTTTGGAGGCTTTAAACTAAACAATTTTTTTGTCGCCCCAATCCAAAATAAGTTTAAGGTTGTGTAAGAGAGACATCCGCATTGACTTACGCTTGGTTTTCAAATCAGGCTTATTGACTGGCTTAAGAAAATAGTGCAGTTGGATTTTGGTGCAGGACTTTTAATTCTGAATTTATTTGTGCAAAACCATATCAAATTGAGCGACATGTTAAAGGTCCACAACATTTAGAAAATATGCAAAGTTTTCCGGAGGCATCTAAATCTACAGAACGAGAACATAGTGTATCAAACGCAGACTTCTGCATGGATTTGTGTAAAGCTTTTACTGCAGCTGATATTCTTCTTCATTAAATAAATTATCGTTCCACGAGGATATTTTTGGAAAAAATACTACCACAGAAAGTACCAGACGAATCAACTCTGCATAAAACTATGTTGATAAGATCTATTTAAAAACTATGGACAAAATACGACACAATCTCGAAGAAAAAAGTTATGGTTTAGTGTCGATGAAACCACTGATATCAAGGGAAGATATGTTGCTAATATTATAGTTGCACCTTTAAGTTATCACGAACCTGAAAACTCATATTTAATTAACAGTAAATTTCTTTCTTAAACCAATAGTAAGACAATAACAAAATCTGTAGTAGAAAGTATTACTTTACTACTGTCAGTCACTAGTATTCAGAAAAGTGGCGTTTTGTTTCTTTCGGATAGTGCCGCATATATGCTGAATGCAGGAAGACAGTTAAAAGAGCATTTTTCCAAATTGCTTTATTTGACATGTTTAGCTTATGCCGTATATAGAATATGCGAAATGGTACGTAAGTTTTATCCGCTTATTGATACTTTAGTTATCGAGGTAAAAAAGTTTTTCATAAGTTACCGGCGCGTATTAAAAAATTTAAAGATATGTGTCCTAATGTCGCATTACCGCCACAACCTGCTATTACAAGGTGGGGAATATGGCTATCAGCAGTGACATATTACCATATAAATTATAATTTGTTAAAAAATGTTATCCACAGTTTTCAAGATGATGCTTTAAGTGTGAAAAAAAGTAAAGCAGTTATAAATGCACCAAATGTTAAATCGAATTTTAAATTTATTTTTGAAAATTTTGGATATCTTCCGGATGTGATTGAGCAGTTATAAAAACAAAATGCTCTCTTAGTACCTTTATTTCATGTATTTCAAATCACTATAGACAAGCTTAAATCTGTTCCTAATGAAATTGGTGACAAATTAAAATTGTATGTACAAAAAATCTTGGAAAGATATCCAGGATTTTTAGGAATAAAACATATTTTTGAGGCACTACAAAATAAAAGAACTCACTTGTAAAATCATTTTCGTTTTATTTGAGTTACAAGCTGTGAAAGGAGCTTTTTTAGACTTAGAGATATTTTAAATTATAAATAAAAGAACCAATTTTACCTAAACCAACTTTAAAGACGTTAGTTATATCATGCAAATAAATTGTAAAACACTCCTGTTATTTTTTATTTTACATTTTTTAAAGTTTATTTATAATTAATATCTCCTTAATACGCACGCCAATGAATTTACCAGACATAAAAAACGTATAGGGAACATGCTCGTTCCGAAATCCGGGACCTACTTATAATTTTGTTTGTTACTATGTGACTTTTAACAAAGTACATCTTTTTATTTTATTAGTAAGTATTTGAATTTTTCGTATGTTTATTATTCATACAACGACGTATCAGTTTCCTCATTTTTTATCGATTTGTAGTTCTGGAACCTGCTTGGCTACTGCTTGGGAACTGTCGATAGTCGGCACTATCGATTATTTTTGATAGTTCATTAAACTAGATTAATTTAAGGTTAAAAAAAAATTCATAGACTTGAAACACATGTGGTGATTGGTATGACGTCCGACAAAATTTTAAACTTTTGAGAGTATTTCAAGGCCGAATCAACATAAGCGCATACATCACTATCAATTGTTATCTATACCGCTATCGATAGTTTTCGACCTCCAATTGGTTCTAGCCAATGTTCTTTCCCCTGCCCCGCTGTGGTCCGTAATTCAAATAATCTTCTTTATTATTTTTAGATGCCAATTTTGATGGCCAAAATTAACATTTTTGTGAAAAATGCATTAGAAGTGGTATAATTAGGACCAATTTCAAAAAAAAAAAAAAATTAAAATACATTTGTTTTCAATGCAATTTTATGCCCATCTACCCGAGCCACCTACGATAAAGTTTTGCTATTTTTGGCAATAAAAAGAGATTACTTCCCAACCAGGACTCTTGCATTATAATTTTGCAGTTTTTAGAGAAAAATATTTTATAAAACCCTTATAGAGGTTTCAGATAGCACTACTAGTTTTATTATTGCTTAACACAAGACAATTTTATTAGTCTTTACGAGCAAAACAGTACAAACTCTTGATATTAAGAATATTCTTAGGCCCAAATAATGAAACTAAATTATTGAAGTTTTAGATTATTCTGTGAGAACCTTTACAGAACTTGAAGTTTTAAGGGCAAAAGGTACTAATACAATTTTTGCTTTATAGTGGATAACCGGATATATCTATATAGCTTTTATACAACAAATTGATGTTTTGTACGATACGATTTAAACCATATGCAAAGGATACATTTTTTGCAGTATGAACATTTTATTTTATACAGAGGCCTAAATGCTCAAATAAAGTGTTACTTCTATTTACAATAATTCATATCTTAATTTAATCAACTGATTTGTCTAACGCAGCTGAAAACAACAAAACCTTACTTGCTAACTAAAGAAGAAAAAAAATAACAAATCCACAAAAATTAAACTTACCAAAAATACGAATACTTGTTTTGTGTTATTTGTAAAATACTGTATAAAATCTCGGGAAAATAAATCGCTCTAATTCTGACTCTTGGAAAACAGTTTAAAAAGTGTAGGGCACTTACAAAGCCTGTTTAATATACTTATTGGGATAACAATAATGTTGTAATTGTTCTATAAATACTAAGTATTTACAGGGTGCGGAGTATATGGTGGGGACAGCTGAATCTATTTTAGCCCTTGCTGTGGTTAAATTTTCGTTAAATTATACTTGATTTAAATGTTAATAATTGGATAAAATATTAGAAATGGCGCATAATAGTTGTTGTGTAGTTGAATGTAAGAAATACTGGCAGAAATAGTAACTGCAAATTTTATACATTTCTGGGACTTAAAACGATGGCTCAAATGTCGTGGTTTACCCGTGTCAGGTAATAAAAATGTCTTAGTCGAAAGTTTAGTTGATTCATGAATAGCCTGCAAATTCATAGGATTTCTTTGCTCGTTTCAGTACGATGCTTTATTGGTTCTGTATATATCACGTTTGTCCGGGTCCCGAGTTCGATTCTACAAAACTCCAAGAACTTTTTTTATTTAAAACAGGTTACAATAAATTGGCATTTAATCTAAGATCCGGACCTAAGTTGACCTTCACTAAGGTGGTTAATAAACGAAACATGTTTTAAATTAAATTTAATACACTCAAAATAAATAAAAAAATTGGTTTGCTCAAAAACTCCTGAAGGGTTATATTAAATTATTAATAAAAAACTATTTTTAATTAAAAGTTGCAACAGCGAGATTAATAAAAAAAAACGTATATTAGCTAAAAGCATGAAGCCTGTAGAATGTGCAATTGCTAGGTTTGCTATTTTTTTCTTGGGCGGACTACTGGGTTGGCAGGTATAAACAGGTATATTGGTGCTAGGTTCTTACACTTTTAATGATTAATAAATTAATTTTAAATCAACATAAGTGCAACAATTTTGATCCTAATTACGGTTTGGGATCTTTAAAAATTAGAATTTTAGTTCGACTGGGAACAGAGCGACAGAGAGGTCCGAACTAAGTATCTCATACAACAGAAAATGATGCAACATGGCAGCTGCGCGCGACGCGATCCTCGAACGAAACAGAGTGCGCATGCTATTACTTTCTGCGATAGAGAATGATAGCGATACATTAGTAAATACTGAGCATAATTTTGAAGTCGTGCTGCGTCGCGCGCAGCTGCCATGCATCCTTTTCTGTTGCATGGGATTCTTAGTTCGGACCTCTTTGTCGCTCTGTTCCCAGTCGGACTATAATTTTAATTTTTAAAGATTGCAATCCGTAATAAGGACCAAAATTTTTACAGCTAACCATATATCAACGTGTTTGCAGTAAAACAGCGCTCAGGTTGATATAGAATGTATCTATTTATCATTAAAAATGTAAGGCCTTAGCACCAATATAGCTGCTTATACCGCCGACCCAGTAGTCTGGTCCAGGAAAAAAATAGCAAACCTATCAATTGCACATTCTAAGGGGTTAATTTTTTAGCTAATATAATTTTTTTTTATTAATCTCGCTGTTGCAACTTTTAATTAAAAATCATTTTTTAATTAATAATTTAATATCTTACCCATTTTTTATTTATTTTTTAGTGTATTAAATTTAATTTAAAACATGTTTCGTTTATTAATCACCTCGGAAGGTCGATTTAGGGCCGGATTTTTTTTATCTTGGGACAATCCACAAAGGCTGATGCCTAAATACTAATATACCGTGGTTGTTTTAAGTGTGGTGAAGGCAAGTTTTTTTTTTACACGGGACTTAAATATTTGTAGATTGGAAGGAAAAGGAGAAACTTCTGCAAGCAGCAGGTTCCACAGTCTTGACACTCTAGGGATGAAGGAAAGAAGAAAGCGGGAAGTTCGGGGCCTCTCTAACTGAACTGTAAAGGAATGCATAAAAGTTGCACTACGTGCTACTCTGTTGGGGTCTGCCAAAGAAGGAATTATACTGGCCAACTTCTCTAAGCAGAAGCCGTAAAAATACCCATAGAAGAGCGATGGATCCCCTACAGCTCGACGGTGGGCAAGAAGAAGAAGCCTTTCTGTGAGCGTGGGATCATTAATAAGACGAACGGATCTTCTTTGAATGGAGTCCAGAATGCTAAGTGTTGTAAGGACGCCATTTTCCAGACATGGGAACAATATTCTAAAGAGGGTCTGATTTGGGATACTGATACACAATGGTATACAGATTAAAAAAAGAGAAATACTTTCTGGCTCGAAAGAGGAATGCAAGATTTTTTGAAGCTGCCGAGGCTATGGATGTAATGTGTTTGTGCCAGTTGGGGTTATTCTTAAAAGTAACGCCGACAAGATTAAACGACTTTTTGTTCTGCAGAACTTGGCCGCTCATATGTAACGGGTGAGCATTGGCAGACTTTTTTCGCGACAGCGAACATGACTGTGTCCTCAAGGCATTAAACTAAACAAGATTTTCGCTTGTTTTCGAAAACAGAATTACATGGAGGCTTTAGAAATTGAATACTACAGTGGAAGGTACTATCGTCAGCAAAACTATAAATGGAATTGATTGTGGAAGAGAGAATATCGTTAATGTGTAGAAGAAACAGCGTGGGTGCCAGCACTGAGCCCTGGGGCACCCCAGCATTAATTTGGTAAAAGCTGGAAGAATGACCATCTAAAGTAACTGATATACATGGATTAGAAAGGCAACTGGAGAGCCAAGAGCAAAGCTTAGGTGGAAGACCGTAAGAAGGAAGTTTGTTAAGAAGCCCATCATGCCAGACCTGATCGAAAGCCTTAGATATGTCAAGAGCAATGATCTGGGATTCACCAAAAAACTCAAGGGACTTGTTGGATTTTCTACTAATTGTTCTTCTAGTCTTTTTAATGTTAATTTGTTTTAAATGAGATTTAAAATATGTCATTATATTTTACTTTAATTGTTTTAAATATTTTAAAAAGCTTTCTTATCTTTCTTTGCATTATTGACACCTATTTAAAATCACCGGTGATTATAGGATCTTATATCATTGTTTTATTTTTTAGAACTTAAAAGAAAGCATTAAGAGAAAACCAGATGTAATTATTTGCCTTGATTACACCAGAGGGTAGAAGTAATTCATAAGTAATGTAGATAGTTTTATTATGTTTTTTAATTTTTAAGTTAGATATACAAGGTAATTTTAATAGTAAAATCAAAAAGTAGATTTTGTTTTGTAGTCCTATGTTAAATATATGTTTATTATTTAATAAGTGTTTTTATAAGAAAGTAAAATAACAAATTTTGGTTATTTTGAAAACCTAATTAAAGAAAGATAATTTAGTTTTTCTTGAAACACCTAATTTTATGTATGTGTCATAGTCAAAGGTCGATATGCAGTCTCTTCGCGGAATGACTGGTTTATCCTAGGTTTGACCAAAGCCTTCGGGCTAACCCCGAAATAAATTCCAATTTCAGCTTTTGACTAAGGTATTTTAAGTCAAACCTAGAAGTTCCTAGCTTTTTAGTCAAACGTCGAAAGTTAAATAATCTGTTTCGGGCTTTGCCTAGTCGATTCTAGAACCGACTGGCAGACTTGGTCAATCGTCGACTGTACTTGTAACACGTTTAAATAAGTTTATACTTGCGGTTAGTTGTGGTTAGTTGTAAATGTAAAAGATCTGACGTATTGTGCAATTCTAAATGTCATATAGTTTCACCATGTCTGAATAAAGACTAATTTTTTTATTTTAACTATGACAATATAACAACAATAAATATTAAAATAAAAAAAAAACGTTTTATTATATCTAATTTAACAAATTGAGACTTTCTAGTACATAATTATAGTTTGACTGGTCAAACCCCAATTTCATTAAATTGAGTTTTGACGTTTGCCTGACCAAATTAGTCTCTCCTAGGTTTGACGAAAATTCTTTAGTCAAAGGCCGAAAAACTTCATTTGTTTGGGCTTTGACTAAGACTTTAAGTCAGACCTGAGGATCGACTATTCAAACCTAGGAACGCCGGAGCTTCGAGGATTGACTATAACATATGGATAGAATTTAATTTTTAATATCGTTGAGATACAAAAATGTTAACTATAAACTTAATGTAATAATCCAAGCATAACAGTGTAAATTTATTGAAATTGCATTTGTATTTTGTTAATATAAATGCTGTTCTATTTATCATATAATACCTAAATAAAAATTATACTTAGATAACAGCAATATTTTTTTACTTGACCTTTCTATAAAATATTATATAACACAATCTTGAAAACTTATTTGATATTTATATTCCAACATAAATCTGCAAAAGGGTCTGCTATAAAGTAATATCTTTTGGCTCCACCAGCGCATATAACTACTTTCCTCAAAAAATTTATAACCTATATATTTAATAAAAATTCTTCAGTAACATTCTTTTGGCCGTTTTTTTCCAGAATTATAATTATTATGGTTTTAATATTTATGGCATGGCAACTTGACTGTTGGCTTTAACAAAATCTCTTTTCCATTATAATTTAATTTTATGTATAGGAAGTCGCCTTTTTAATGGTTTTTTAGGGCGTTGAGAAAACTATAAGAGAAAGAGAGCAACATTTTTATGTTTGATTTTCGAAACAACTGCAACGGTGAAAATAAATTGCGGCTAAAGTAATTCGTTATGGAGGTACAGGGTGTTTTTCAAATTTTGACGATATTAGCACACCGTTGTATGTCGGTTCTTAGTTAGGATAGAGAAAAAAACCATGTTTGTGTAGAACTTAGTGGCATGGTAAATGTTTTTATTGCTTCCAGTCTTAAATATACAGGGTATCTGGTAATTGGATACATTCCTTTGACAATCTGATAATAAGGAGTAAATTTAACCCCAACATGTATACTACAAAACCTCATAGGTTTCGAGATATTTCAATTTTTTATTTTTCTTAAAAATGTAAGGTTTAGTAACTTAAATTTTAATTTTCAAGAAATGCAGTTTAATTTTTTGTAGCTTTTTTTGCTGTAGTACTTGCCATATAGTCTTTTGTTTGGAATTAAATAGGTCCAAAAGCATTTCGATTGTGTGAAAATTTCAAAGAAAAACTTCAAAAAAATAATGTTTAAAAATGTCAAAACGTTGTCACGAAAAATTACCAATACAACTTGAATACAAATTATTTTAAAAACTTCTCTATTGTAATAGCTGTTTAGCAAGGTACGAATCATACATTAAACATTTAACGGTTAAAAAAAAGGGCAATAACATTGCCATAACTACATTATTTTTTGTTTAATAAACTGTAAATACATCAAATAAAGAATAGGAACATTAACACTTAATTTTAACAAATCTTGTTTAAAATGGAAATCTTTATTGCGTATACACGCACGACAGCGTCTTCTTACTTCTTAGTTTTTCTAGTTGTCAATGTATTTCGAATGTGTTCGGCAGCGTCAAGTATCTTATGTTTAAGAGAGATTTTCTTGTACTTACTGGAGTTAAGTAGACTATATCTTTCATATGACACCATACGTAGTAGTCCAGTGGAGTTAAATCAGGACTTCGCGCTGGCCAAAGTATTGTAGTAATTAAATCCCGTACTGTCAACCGATAATGCGCTGGACAGCCATCGTGCCAAAATATAATTCGTTCTCTTACGGCTAAAGGAACGTCTTATAGAAGCCCTTGCAGGTCATTTTCAAAAATTTTTTATACATTTCTCCGTTTAAATTTTCAGGCAAAAAGAATGACCCGATTAAATAGCGGCCAATAAGTCCCATCCATACATTTTCAGAACATTTTTCTTGGAAACTAGTTTGTCTTATTAAATGTGGGTTTTTTTCTGCCCAATAGAGTAAGTTGTGAAAATTTGTTATGCCCTCGAGATTACATTTCGATTCATCCGTTCAAAGAATGCTTGTTAGGAAATGAGCATCTTTTGCGCCTGCATTTAACACAAAGAGGCAGAATTCTACTCTCCTTTCAGGATCACCTTCATCTAAGCCTTGAACCAGAGTATAATGCTAAGAATGGCATCCAACTTCACGTATCGTAGACCAAACTTTCCATTGTAATGCACCGGTTTGCCGCACCACTTTGGTAGTTAAAGTGCTTGGGTTATCTTTATAATGCCTCAATATTTCTTTATCATCATCTGCTTGATAGGCGGGAGAAGCACCAGCGTCACCCCTTCTAGCATATACTGAACCATTTTCGGCAATATTTTGATATGTTGTACTAAAAACACGAACATTTGGTATGCGACGTTCATATTCCCTACGGGCTTCTGCAGCATTACCATCGCAATATCTGTGGATAAATAGGATGCTAGCATAATCTCCATTGCTGTACGCCGCCATGTCACTCCACAACAACAACTCAACACAACAGTAACAACAATAACAACAGCGACCAAAAATATTTAACAATAAAAACTCCAACAACAACATCGACAAAAATACTAAACAATAAACTTAAAGAACTTAGAGAACAGGATTTTCAGAAGAGAACCACAATTTTAACTTGCTGTCAGATTGACAGATTGTAATTTATAAACAATGTTTTATGTTTTGTTTTGGAGTTTCCATAGAAACCATAGGCGTTATAAAAAATAGCAGTTAAATGAATTCTCTCGTCTTCTTAATTTTTTACTTTTTCTTTAAAACTGTGAAGGATTTGCTGTAAGATTTATACCTTTTAGATAGCTATTATTGCAAGGAAGTTTTTAAAATAATTTGTATGCAAGTTGTATTGGTAATTTTTCGTGATAACGTTCCAAAATTTTCACATGACATTTTCAAAAATTATTTTTTTCAAATTTTTCTTTGAAATTTTTACACTATTCAAAATATTACCGGATATTTTTTTATTCCATACGAAAGACCATAGTGTTGGACAAGTGTGCCAGCAAAAAAGTAACAAAAAGTTAAATAAAATTTTTGAAAATTAAATTTTAATACATTATAATTTACTTTTTTTAGGCAAAATATCTTAAAACTTATAGAGTTTTCTATAATGCATAGTAGGGTTTATTCTATTTCTTACCTCTTATTCTATCACCAGTCCAAAGGAATGTATCCAATTACCAGTAACCTTATTATTAATAATACAAACTTTATATTTATATTCAAAGAAATAATTAATTGTAAAAAAACCAAATTTGTGAAAAAAGACAACCAAAGTATAGTAAGCATTTTAGTTTTTCATTAATTGTATAACGTATTATAATTTATACTTATTTTTTTAATTTTTATTAATATTTTTTGTATTTTTTTTAATTTGTTATTAATAATTAATTTATTTATTATAATTTTTTAAAAGATCTGTAAGCAACTAGGTTTTTATCTGGTCTTTTAAACATATTAATGATCGGTTGCCTTCTTTCTGGATATCTCGCAAAATACAACTGTATAGCATTTGCTCTTTTTTTTCGCGCCTAATGAAATATTTAAAAATATATATTTTAAAGTTTTTAAATTAATTTATTGACAGTTCCCAACCTCTGGAAGACACATTATGCGTAATACACACTAGGCAGTCTTTTTAGCCAACTCCTACGGCTTTGTATGGTTAATAAATAGACAAAAAAAATACCGAATAATAATAAAAAAATATTGTACTTTGTTATAAGTCACTTATAGCAAAGTATATTTTGTGTATTTTATTAATTTAAAATGTACGGACACATATTTCCAAAGAAAATTAAAAGTACTTTTAAATATTTCAAAGAACAATTTTCTGCCTGTTTTTAAGCAACTTTTTTAGCATAACACCTAGACGGTTACTGTTTTGCATATTATATCCTATGAAACGCTACTGATTTAAATTTTAGTAAGCTTTCAATCAGTCATCTTTTTAAAAACACACAAGCTCAACGCAGAAAGTATAAATATATATATTCGTATATTCTAAATTATTTTCTAAACTATAAACATTTAATTCCATGAAAATATTTATCCTTGACGCACCGGAGCATTAAGGAAAGTCAAAATGGCACCTGCCAGCATTCTTGCAATGTTGTATACTGTAAGTAGACAGAAAGTTAAACAAATCCTTTAGCTTTCCGTAACTTCTAGGCTAAAAGCAATAACATTTAAATAAACTTATACAAAAGTTCAAGAGTTTGGGTAAAACCATCAAAATTACCTAAAACAAACATAAAATAGATTTAAAAAAAACAATAAAGTCAGGTTTGCTTGTGTAAACAGAACAGGAAGAATGTTGGTTAGTAAATTAAACCCTGCCTTTCATTATATACCTTATATTGAGTGTTAGGCTGATTTAAATATATATATTTTTTATTTTTAACGCTTTTCAATATCATTTTGTATTAGATTTAAAAATGAATGCTGTTTACGATTGCCTTAAATAATAATAGAGCCTTAAAATTTTCGTGTATCATCTTACACCAAATATTTACAGATTCAAGCCATTAAATTTTACAATCTTTTTTCATTTAAAATTAACAGCAACCAATGCAGTTAATCTTTTCGAACAAAGTTTCGTTTGCTGTAAATAGAGCTTTACTAGGTAAACTTTATATGTATTAAAAACCTCCGATTTTCTAATCTTGCTAATGGTTAATTAAAGTATTGCAAATGGGTTGCCAAAAAATAATTGGTTAGGACTATGATTAATAAAAAAAAATAATAATAATTAATTAATATTTATTTTTCTCCATAATATATTTTTACATGACAGTACTAATGTACCACAATTTTTTTTGTTTAAATTTAATAAATAACGCTTTTAAAAATATTTGAAATTTAAAATAAAAGAAATTATTAAAATTTTTATTTTAAAAATTGTAGTACATCATGTGAAATAAAAAAAAACTTGACATTATAGATAAAAAAATAATAATAAAAAATAAAATAAACTATAAAAAAACCTATTTATATGGCTAAATAGTCCAATAAATGAAGGGACAAAGCTGTAAATAATTTAATATAGTTTTACCTTGTGGCGCAATTTTAAGGTCTTTGGGAATGCTTTTAAGCGAAAAAAAGTTTATCAACATTAACAGGTGGAAAAGGGCTGAAAGTGGCCCCTCAAGACCCGAATATTGGATTTCCCGCTAATATCTGCCAAAATATGCGAATTGGAGAATTTTTTTTTAAACAAAGAATAAAGATCGCTTTGTAATCTACAAAAATGGTCTCTATACTTTTTTTTTAATTCTATAGTTTTTGAGATCTCTACCGCTAGAGTGCCGCTATCTTCATGGATTCACTTATAAGCGGGAGGACAATTTGTTTCATTACTCGGGCAATAATGTACATTTTTTAACCATTCAAAGTTCATCGGAATGGAAAAACCCGTACCCATCATTACATATCAGTTTGGGTCCAGTCTGGTTTTTCTAGAATATTAAAAAATGCGTAAATTTTTTTTTCTCAATATTTTGAGAGTATCTTATTAATTTATTGATATTTTTTGAAAAAATATTTTGTTATTAACATTTTTTTTTATAATGAGACCTTGGCAAGTGTTTAATAATCTCAGAAAATTTTCTTTACCATCGTTCTTGCGTTTTAATAAAAAATGTTCCATCTCATTTAGCTTTCGGAGTTCTAGAAATTTTAATAAACGAATCAACTCATCCTCAATAAAGCTTAGTCATCATTGAAGTTTCTAGGTTTTAAATGTACTTTTTTTTTAATAAAGTCCAATAATTTTTCAAAATTCAGGGAAATTCATCACACCAGTGACTTGCGGACTCACAACTAACCACATCTACCAAAATGGTAAGAACCATTTTTGTAGATTTTAAGGTGATCTTAATTTTTTGTATTAACAACAACAATTCGTGGGAAACTATTTTTGGGACTTTAGGGGCTATTTTCAGCGGTTCTTACGTCGGGATCGTGATAAACTTTTTCTCGCTCGAAAGCATCCGCGAGACCAAAGAATTGCGCCACAAAAGAAAACTGTACAGATTTATTTACAGCTTTGGGTACTTTTAGGTCTTCAGATACTGACTAAAAAGTTTTATTTACTATTTTTTTTTTAATACAAAAGGTACCTACACGTGAACCTTTACCAGTAAACTATTTTTAAAAAGTAATAATAAAAGTCAATGTCTGTTAGTAAAACATAATTTTCGTAGTCTCTATTCTGTTTTAAGTAAAGGTAGGATTATGCAGAAAAATTAAGTTAAGTTAAGCTAACAAAAATTAAGTTAATGTAAATTAAAACATTTGTGTTAAAACATGCAAATCAATTTAAAAATAATAAAAAAATTAGGCATGCGTTGAGCAAATCACTGTTAATAGGGTTTTTGTAAGGTCTATTTTATCGGTGCACTCTCTGGCAGCTGTCCGGTAATTTTTTACTTCTTAAACAAATATTTGTATAAAAAATATATAATTTTAATATATTTTTTCATTATGCTTGGGAAAAACGAGTTTCTGTTGCCTATTATATGATGCTATTGTGTAGGAGTTTAATTATTTTAAACAGGAAACGTTTATTTTATTTTATGTTAAGGTTAAAAAATTAAAATAAGAAAGATAAAAGTTGTTTATCTTCTTAACTTAACTTAATTTTTATTTTATGTGTATAATTGAAACCATTTGATCACATAATGTTTATCTTTTTTTGTGTTACTTTAACTTATTTTAACCTAATTTTATTTTTCTGTATAATCTCAACTTAATATGATAAAATAATTTATTTGCAACACTCGTCCGATGATAACTAATAAGTTTGAAATAACATATATATCTTGTAGTCATGTTTTCAAGTAAGTTTATTTTTTATTTTTATTAAATTTCATAAAAAATAAATGTTTTATTACAGTACTTAAAAATAAATAAATTTTGTAAAGAATTAAAGTTAGGATTATGCAGAAATATTAAATTAAGTTTATATAAGTTAAAGTAACACAAAAAGAGATAAACATTATGTGATCAAATAGTTTCAATTATACACATAAATAAAAAAATAAGTTAAGTTAAGAAGATAATCAACTTTTATCTTTCTTAACTTATTTTAGTTTTTTAACCTTAATATATAATGAAATTAATGTTTCCTTTTTTAAATAATTAAACTCCCACACAATAACATCATAAAATAGGCTAAAAGAAACTTGTCTTTCCCATGCATTATGAAAAAAATATAACAAAATTATATATTTTTTATACAAATATTAATTTGTTTAAGAAATTAAAAAATTACAGGACAGCGGCCGGAGAGTACACCGATGAATATAAAAATCACAAAAACCATATAACAGTGATTTGCTCTACGCATGCTTAATTTTTTTTATTATTTTTAAATTGATTTGCATGTTTTCACACAAATGTCTTAATTTATATTAAATACATTTTTGTTAACTTAACTTAATCTTTCTGCTTAATCCTACCTTAAATCTTTTTATATCTTTTTATGTTTTTTGTTAGTATTATTGCAAAAGCAGACTATCTTTTTATAATGTTATATATAAAAAAAGGATAGTTTAAAAAAATAATATATAAATATTATTATTTTACAGAAAAGCCAAATAATTTTTCTTTTAAATTAATATGCTCAAAAAACAAAATAAACTGTAAAAAATAACATATGAAATATTAGAAATTTTTCTTTTTTTTTAAATTAATTATAGCCTTAAACATAACTTTTTAGGTAACCCATTAGCGATACTTTTATTTAAAAATTATATTTGATTTAAAAAAATCATTTCGTTAACAGATGGGTAAAGGTCGCCTTTTATTCGGATCCCGTACTATTATATTTCCTATATTCTGGCAATATTCTGTTTTATTTTGTTGTTTTTTTTTTTTTGGTGGATGCAAAACTTTTATAGTTTATGTTTAGATTTTAATATATTATCTTATATTTTTTACCATGATTTATTAGTCAAAAAACAGCAACCTCAAATGATTTATTTTTGTGGGCTTACTACAAAAAACTGTTATTGGCTATTTAACAAACAAGGGTATTAATAAGGAAGATTAAAAACCAAGGTCATTAGGGTTGATTTCATTAATCACCAATTGATGCCCAAGGTATAACAATATTTTTTTGATGATCAATTTGATATTAAGTTGTTACTAAGTTGTGGAAAATAGGCATTAGTTTCTAGTGTTAAAATATATTAAAAAATTGTTTTAATGTTATAACTTTTAAACGTTAAACTTGTAAAATGGGCATTAAAAAAAGACCCTTAGACGTTGAAAATAAAATACTATCAATTAATTAACAATAATATCATTATTCTACGAACTTAAATTAATTACTAATTAAAAATAATTAATTAAACAAAAAAATATTATAAAAGATGCGGTAAATGTTGTTCCCCAGCTGCAATACATTTTTCATTTAATTTCTTTATACATTTTTCATTTTGCGCAAATACTCCAGGCATTTTCCGAATTTGTTGTTTTTAGGAGCATTCATAAGTCATATTTCCAAGGAGTATGGTTTAGGCGTCTTTTTAGAATACCCATGCAAAAGGTGTCTAATAATGAGTCAAAAAAAAATAATGCGGCTCTGGATTTTATATTCAATTTTTTTGAACCCCATGTTATCCCAATTACATAAATGTATAACACTTAATATTTACTTAACAAATATGAAACGCCCCTATAAAAACTCACGTGCGTTCCTTGTCTAACTCATTGTCTCTTATGGAAATTATGTTTATTTAACAGACAACTATAAAGTGTTAAACATCATAGTAATTGGGATTAAAACTGCTTTAGAAAGATGTAACAAACAGGGCCGTATTTAAAAAAGTTAAGTTAATGATGGCTTAGCGAAAACGAAACGTCATAGAAAAATTTGGATTTCAATAAATGAAGCGCAAAAAATTCCAATAGGAATATATTTTTAGATTTTTTCTAAGTTTTAAAATAAATTCGTAAAAAAATAAAAACGAAAATCGAAAATTTTAGTTTTCCCGCCATATTTCTCAAAGCACAAAATATAACTTAATTTTACAACGGTCTATTATTAAGCACCCTAATACGCAACTTTGCGAAATTACAACTACCCAGCTATTTCCTAGCGTATATTAATATACTCTAGCTAAACATCAAATTACTGTTTGTCATAAAGCGCAGAATCTCTTGAGCCCTTCATTTACTCCTTTAAAGAGTGTTGTACCAAAAAAGAAAAAAATCTTATGTAGCATACTCAATACCTTGTATTAACTGCCCAAAAAATTATATTGGTATGAAAACTCAGTATTTGGATAGCCGCCCTAATGGTCATAAATACACCAAAAATGCCTCAACTGCTTTGCACAAACATGAGAAAAATGAAAAACACGAATTTAATTTTAAGGATACTACAATCTTGACTCAAGACAACAACTACCACAAATTGACAATTAAAGAAATGATACATATAAAAAAAAGAGCAAAATACAGTAAATGACAAACAGGACATCAATAAATTAAGTTAAACATACCACAACCCTATTAATTGAGTTTTCGAATAATTATTTTTAAATTGAAACTATTATTTTAGGACAATTTTTATATATGTACACTTTAGTGCATATCCTTAAAATTACTACTTCCGTATAGTAATATTAAAAAATATATATAAAAAAAATATTAATTGGTAAAAACGTTTTTGGTTCCTTCGCATTCCATACTTACTGCGAGACGCAGATAATAGGCTTTCAAGGTATGTCCTTTTTTTAATTTTTAATTAATAAATATAAACCAATTTATTTGTAAATAATAATTTAAATATTGTTAACTGTTTTAAATTTGCCTTTATTGTTACATTTATTTACATACATTACACTTATTAATATTTTAAAGATTCTATATTGATTTTAAATTATACGCGAAAAGTGTTGGTAAAACCAGTACTGCACTGAATGTATTTTTTCTTATTATCTTTATTAGTTAAAAAAGAACAGCGATACACTCAGTGCGTACTTGTTGTACAATGTTAAATCGTGGGAACTGACAGAACACAACCCTCAGTCTGTCATTTAGCCATACGTCTATTATGAGCAAATAAAAGCATAATCATTAGAAAAATTAATGTTTAAGAAATATTCAAGGATAAATAAATTTACATTAATACTATGCCTGTAGCACAAGATGTCGGTACACAATTTGTTGCATAAGTGACATACCTAACTATAAAGGGGTAATACCACAATTTCTAGATTTTACGAGCTGAATTAGTCATTATTTTTAAATATTGAATATATATGTAAACAGAAGTCAAAATGAAATATATACAGGGTGTCACAAAAGTAATGGGACACAGAGCAACAGCAGATTCCTTGGGTCAAAATAATGCAATTTACGTAAATTTGCCTTATCCGAAAGTTAATAATAACAAAGATACAGGGTGTTAAACTTTTAATTTTGCTGGAAAGTTTTAGACAATTTAATTGCAAAATTAAATCTGCTTTCAGATTTTATTTATCTTTTATGGTTTTTGAGACAATTAAGAAAAACGAAAATGGTGCATTTTTAACTTTTGCCTGTAGCTGGAAAACTACCAATTTTACGGTTTTAAGATTACTTCATTATTAGAACACTTTTTTAAGAAAAATTTAATTTAAGTAAAAACATTTTTCTAACTTTATTTTTTTTTTGAGATATTTACCCAAACTTTGGATTTTCATACAGACGCCATATTGGATCTTTACATTTTTAACAAGAGCTATGTACAGGGTGATCAGTTAAGGGTAGCGAGCGGCTATATCTCATAAGATATTGGTCGTATAGATTTGAGAACAAAAAATCATAATAAAAGTCGCCAAGAGAAATTGCTGGAAATTATTTTCGAGTTTGTCAAACGTCCGCTAGAGGGCGTAACAACCAACACCAAGTAGAAAAATGGGATTTTTATAGAAATTTGTCTTATGAAAGTATACCGATGATATCATTTTCATATTTACTAACCATTTCCCTACATTTTTTGTCTAAAACGTTTTGTTCTATCTGTGAAAATAAAGCGGTGGGGAGTTCAATTGTTTTTAAACAAACCAAGATTTCTCCGTTTCTTTTGACCGATTTTAGCAAATTAGGCTCATATGAAAAAGCATAATTTGCACTACAAAGCTTATTTGGTTTTGAATTTTTGACTTTTGCTGTCGCCGCTAGATGGCGTTAACTGAAAGGGAGCAAATTTTGAGTTTTTTTCAAAAAAAACAAATGTAATGGTATATTAATTTTTATATATTTTAAAAGAGGATAAATTTCTCTATAATTTAATGAAAATAATTTATTATCTTCCTTTTTTTGAACCGTTGATATTGACCAAAATATAATTTTATTACATTAAAAATGGCACGCCACTGTTTTTTATCAAAATAAAAATCAGTTTTGTAATCGCTTATTAGTTGCTAACAAAAAGAACCTCTTGACTTTTTTTCGTTAGACAAACGGTTTTGGATTAAAAAAATAAAATAGGTTTACATACTGTTACCTTATAATTATCATTGTAAACAGTATGTAAACCTATTTTATTTTTTCAATCCAAAACCGTTTGTCTAACGAAAAAAAGTCAAGAGGTTCTTTGTTAGCAACTAATAAGGGATTACAAAACTGATTTTTATTTTGATAAAAACCAGTGGCGTGCCATTTTTTAATGTAATAAAATTATATTTTGGTCAATATCAACGGTTCAAAAAAAGGTAGATAATAAATTCTTTTCATTAAATTATAGAGAAATTTATCCTCTTTTAAAATATATAAAAATTAATATACCATTACATTTGTTTTTTTTTAAACTCAAAAATTTGCTACCATTTCAGTTAACGCCATCTAGCGGCGACAGCAAGTTAAAAATTCAAAACCAAATAAGCGTTTTCTAGTGCAAATTATGCTCTTCAATGAGCTAGTTTGCTAAAATCGGTCAAAGCGGGAGAAATCTGGTTTGTTTAAAAAACAATTGAACTTCCCCACCGCTTTATTTTCATAGATAGAACAAAACGTTTTAGACAAAAACGTAGGGAAATGGTTAGTAAATATGAAAATGATATCATAGATATACTTTCATAAGACAAATTTCTATAAAAATCCCATTTTTCTACTTGGTGTTGGTGTTACGCCCTAGCGACGTTTGACAAACTCGAAAATACATTTTCAGCAATTTCTCTTGGCGACTTTATTATGATTTTTTTCTCAAATCTATACGACCAATATCTTATGAGATATGGCCGCTCGCTACCTAACGATCATGACTATATTTTTTATATATATATATATATATATATATATATATATATATATATATATATATATATATATATATATATATATATATATATATATATATATATATATATATATATATATATATATATATATATATATATATATATATATATATATATATATATATATATATATATATATATATATATATATAATATATATATATATATAATATATATATATATAATATATATATAATATATATATATATATATATATATATATATATTATATATATATATATATATTATATATATATATATATTATATATATATTTATATATATATATAATATTTTTTAAAATATTAATAGTAATATGTATATTTTAGTAAATATCAAAAAAAAAAAATAAAATATTTTTTTAAATTAAATTTTTTTAAAAATTCTAATAATAAAGTAATTTTAAAACGTAAAATTGTAGTTTTCGAGCTACAGATAAAAGTTAAAAATGCACATTTTGTTTTTCTTAATTATCTCCAAAACCATAAAAGATAAATAAAGTCTGAAAGCAGATTTAATTTTGATTAAATTGTCTAAAACTTTCAGCAAAATTAAAAGTTTAACACCCTGTATCTTTGTTATTATTAACTTTCGGGTAAGGAGGTTTACGTAAATTGCATTATTTTGACCAAGGAATCTGTTTTCTGTGTCCATTACTTTTGGACACCTGTATATATTTCATTTTGACTTCTGTTTACATATACATTCAATATTTAAAAATAATGACTAATTCACTCTAAAATCTAGAAATTGTGGTATTACCCTTTATAGTTAGGTATGTCACTTATGCAACAAATTGTACCGACATCTTGTGCTACAGGCATAGTATTAATGTAAATTTATTTATCCTTGAATATTTCTTAAACATTAATTTTCTAATGATTATGCTTTATTTCATAATAGACGTATGGATAAATGACAGACTGAGGATTGTGTTCTCAGTTCCCACGATTTAACATTGTACAACAAGTACGCACTGAGTGTATCGCTGTTCTTTTTTAACTAATAAAGATAATAAGAAAAAAATACATTCAGTGCGTACTGGTTTTACCAACACTTTTCGCGTATAATTTAAAATCAATATAGAATCTTTAAAATATTAATAAGTTTATTTGGCCAACACATTGATAATAAGAAATTCATGAATAATCGGCATATTTCATGCTTTTATTTTTAAGGAAAGCACAGTTATATGTATTAATTTGTGTACATTTATTTGTCTATACTGTTATTGTTAAATAATAAAAAATCCTGCATTAAGATGCTATTTAACTCGAGGGATATTAATGACTAATTTTGTATATGTTAATATGAGTCATAAATAAATGATCGCCAAAAAAGTTATTTTTTGTACTAAAACTGATGTGGTTGTCGCCACTTGAGCTTTAATAATCTGATGATTGTCAACTCCTGTCCATGACAGAACTACGTGTATGTGCCTTTTTCAGGTCGATAATATTAAAGACTACGTTATGTTACCACCCTCGTGTCTTTAATTTGAAAGTATTATTTTCTAGAGTTTTCACAATTTCTTTTTTAAATAACTTTACTTGTTGTTTTAAAAATTATCTGAAAATTAGAGTTTCCCTTAATCGATATTTACTTGCCGCACATGTGGCTGACGGCGCGGCCTTTATAAAATAGTGTAGAAACGCTTTTTTTTATTTGCTTATTGTTCAATTGAGATCAAAGGAAAGAAAAAGAAAAGAAAAGAAGTAAAGACGGGCCAAATTTAATTTAATAGAAAGGTTTTTACTTCATCCAATACTTCTAACCTTAAGAAGCCAATTGTAATCAAATAACAGTGGCGGGTCAAAATTAAAATATAGTTTAATTAGCGGTAAGAAGTTAATATATATATATATATATATATATATATATATATATATATATATATATATATATATATATATATATATATATATATATATATATATATATATATATATATATATTTATTATTAAAAATTAAAAAAAGGACATACCTTGCGTCTCGCAGTAAGTATGGAATGCGAAGGAACCAAAAACGTTTTTACCAATTAATATTTTTTTTTATATATACATTTTTTAATATTACTATACGGAAGTAGTAATTTTAAGGATATGCACTAAAGTGTACATATATAAAAATTGTCCTAAAATAATAGTTTCAATTTAAAAATAATTATTCGAAAACTCAATTAATAGGGTTGTGGTATATTTAACTTAATTTATTGATCTCCTGTTTGTCATTTACTGTATTCCGCTCTTTTTTTTATATGTATCATTTCTTTAATTGTCAATTTGTGGTAGTTGTTGTCTTGAGTCAAGATTGTAGTATCCTTAAAATTAAATTCGTGTTTTTCATTTTTCTCATGTGTGTGCAAAACAGTTTTATATATATATATTTTATATATATATATATATATATATATATATATATATATATATATATATATATATATATATATATATATATATATATATATATATATATATATATATACAGGGTGATTCATGAGAAATGTCAATACTTTAGATACGTAGTCAGAGTCCAAAAATAAACATAAAAGCCTATACACATATTGGTTCGCAAGGCCTTCGTTTTCAAAATACAGGGTGTTAAAATTTTTATTTAATTTTTTTATTTTTTAAATAAAATCTATGATAATGTAAATATTGGAGTAAAAATTGGTATCCGGGGGTTTTTTCGTATGACGGATTCGAATCTTATTTTGTTACGGCTCTTACTTGTAGGGGGCGCCACCTACACGTATTTTTATTATTTTGAACAATCACAACTTTTTTGCACGGCCCTGTATTACATTTTTGAGTAAATTAAATACTTGTTTTGTCATTTTTACGTCAAAATTGTCATACTTGTTAAAAGTTGATATGAGCAACCGTTTTCGAGATATTTGGATTTAAAAAAATTACGACGCATCTGATTTTCTTATAGCAAAAAAAAAAAAAAACTAAATGTATAATTAAACAATAGGGATTTAAATTTTTTATAAATAACACCATATATTTTGGTGTCATATATCTTCATGTCAGCTCTGTAGGTGACACCCTGTATATATATATATATATATATATATATATATATATATATATATATATATATATATATATATATATATATATACATATATATATATATATATATATATATATATATATATATATATATATATATATATATATATATATATATATATATATATATATATATATATATATATATATATATATATATATATATATATATATATATATATATATATATATATATATATATATATATATATATATATATATATATATATCTATCTATCTATAAATATACAAAAAAGTATTTCGATTTTCGTTTCGTTTTCGATTCAGAATTAAAAAAATAATTCGGATCATTATTTTTTACCGTTACTTACCAATCACCCTGTATTTAAATTGGTTGCTTACAGTAATAAAATAGCTTGTTGATTGTCATTGTCTTGTCTGTTAGTTTAGCGTCCCTTTTATTAATAATAAGAATAAAATGGATGCGGAAATTTTTACAAAAAGTTCTTAAGCGACGGCGAAATTTATCCCGGCCAAGTCTTCCGAAAGATATCAAAAAGAATATGCGATATTTTGTGAATGGCGCAAAACTAACAATGTAGAGAAAAAAGTCAACGAAAATATTATGTTGGCTTACTTCTTGGATGTGGTAAGTATAATAGGCTTTAATAAGAAATTATGATAGTTTACTAACTCTATTGGTTTTTTGTAGTCAAAAAAGTTCAGTAGTTCGACATTGTAGGCGAAATACTCTATGGTACAATCAATTTTGATGGTCAATGAGAACGTAGATATCTCCAAATTTTAGGAAGTAATAGCTTTCATAAAAAAAGAGTCTGTGGGTCGTCAACCAAACCAGTACAAAGTGCTTACTAGGGAAGAAATTAACAGATTTATAAAGGAAGCACCGACAGAGACATGTTTGTTAATAGAGGTATTTTATTTTGTTTTACTTATTTAAATTTTAGAAAAATTATTTAACCCTCTTTTAGTTAAAATACTAAATTTTAGTTTCAGTCGGGTAAAGTTACTTTACCGGCCTAGGGATGTATTTTATCATTTCCCAGTCTCAAACCGACAACGTTATATTAAGGTACATTATGAAATAAAATATATTAATTTTTGTTTCGTTTTACTAGACTACACCATCTGTCACTGTTCTCCAAATATTTTGACCGCCAATAATAGCAATATTAATATTAGTAATGTAAAAAGCTTTCTATTAAATTAAATTCTTGCTAACCTTATTTTATTTTCTTTTAACTTTCTTTCCTTTGATCAGAGTCAAGAAATGAGCGTCCAAAAGAAGTATTTACCTTTGCCTTGAAACCCACCTAGCGCAAACTGTAAAAGCAATAGGTATAAATTATAAAAAGGCCAACTTTATTTTCTTAATAACTTACCTATATATTAAAGATAGCAAAGAAATATGTATTTTCGTATACAAAATTATTCTTTTGTGGAAAATTTTTAGTTTATTTATTTTGTAAAATTTATTTATCTAATAATAAGACCGGTAAATTGATTTATAATTAATATTTGTATTAGGAGTAATGAACATTAAAAAAAAAACAAAGCAGGGCAGCTACTTACCCCCCTGTGCCGGAAAAATTTTCATTACTAGAAAGCTACTCAGATTATTCAACGCAACCTTTGAGCATATACTGCTAGAGGCAGTCTTGCAACTTGGTCGTGCAAACAACGTGCGTAAAAGAGAAATAAGAATAGGAGTACAACATTTTTTGTTCTACGTGCTGATTAGTCGGCAGGAAATGGTATTTACCAAGCCGACCAATCAGCATACCGAGCGGAGTATATACTTCTAAAATAGGAGTATAACTCTTCTCTCTTGCTCTACTTCTTGAGTAGTCGACGTATTGTTTTTTCTTATTTTGTCTACTCTAGAGGTTATACTACCTGAATGTTAAAGAAACATTTTATAAGTTAGGTTTAAGTAAAAGTGTAGACACTTTATATTTTAGGAAGTTAGGATGTTAGATCAATATTTGTTACTACATTTTTAATAAAAAGTAAAGATGTCGTAGGTATTATTTATTTAATAATGAGACCGGAAAATTGTTTTATAATTAATATTTGTATTATAAGTAATAAACATTAAAAAAAAAAAACTAGGCCAGCTACTAACGACCCTGTGTCGTGAGGGTGGTAAGTAGCTGGGGTAAGGTTCGGAACCCACGTTCAACAGAAGGTCCCGTCTGAATGATATTATTCAGAAGATAATGGGGGTAGTTCAGAGGCATTTGTCACTTGTATGACGTTCGCGTTGGCACTACCGCGTTATCTAAAAGTGCCATAAAATGGAATATCTGCATGTTTCGGTGCTTGAACAGACTAGATGGAACTGGGTGATAAAATCCGTTAAACATCTAAAAATCCGGCACTTACCGTATCTAGTATTTGGACCCCATATAAGACTCCAAAATTAAAACGCCACATTTACCTACGTTCTATCAATGCGGTTGTTTTGAACCCAAGTTAGGACAAAGTGAGTGAGGTGTGAGGTGCAAAATTTTAAAGACATCTATTAGTAATTTTAAAAGTATAGGAGATATGGAAAACTAAAAAAAAATGTCGTTTATTTCAAGCAATTAGTTGGGCTTTAGCTTTTTTAATAATAAGTTATAGATTTTCAACTTTTAAATCATGAAGATAATATAATAGTATATTACATACCGAGAGTGGTAAGAAGCCCATTACACACGATTTCGAAAATTACGGTACGAGCGTGAGCGAGTACCGTAATTCGAAGAGTGTGTAATGGGCACCACTCGAGTTGTGTCTATACTTTTTCTACGACTTTATGTTTAGTTTTTTTATAAATAAAAGCAGAAGATTATGTAAACTTTAAGTAACAATATAAATAATAATACAAACATTTGCGTTGTCAAGGCGATGCTATTTGTTTCATAGCCAGCTTTACGTAAAATCTATTGAAAGTTTTCAAGATTTTGGGGGCTCGCGGCTAATGCGATTGTGGAACTGTTACGTAATATATATATTACGTAACTACCCTTACGCACAGTTTGGCTTCTTACAGTATAGTGTTTGTAATTAGAGATTTACTGATAAAGTAGACGGTGTGTAATTAGGTTCTTACTAATATAGGAGTAGAAAAATAATATTTCATTATAGTCTAGTCTGTTTCCTGCGAAAAATAGTTAAAAGGCTTTTTCGCTCATTCGACGCGGAATACAAATCTGAGAAAGGCGTTTTAAGGATTTTCCCTGTCAATAAAAAATGGTATTGGTATTATCAAAAAACGAAAAAAAAAAAACATTTTTGATTTTTGATGATAACTCAAAAACCAAAAGAGATAGCGACAATTAAAAAAAATCCTTGAAGAGGAGGAAATTTCCAAATAAAAAGTCCCAACTTTAGGAGTTCTATCTCCATCATTTATAATTTTAATTTACCGCTGAAAATGGGCCGCCGTGCGACATTTTTGGTTGCGCGCTCGGCGTTAAAACCGAGTACGCCACACTTAATATATATTTTTTGGGTATTAAATATTAATTAAAATAAAAAAAAATATATGGCGTATTTATAACACTTTAAAAATTTACTTCCGCCGAAAAATTAACTTAAAGTTAGTTTTTTAATAAGTTAGACAATTGTCAATAAATAAAACTGTTTCGAATTTTCGTCCCCATTGTACAATAAAAAAAATGCTTAAATAATTGTCGTATACATTTTTCGCTTTGTAAACCCCTTCTTCTAACGTTTACAAAACTTTATGATACAACTCTCTGATGCATTCAACTAATTATCGCTTAAGAGGAAATAATTGACGAAATTTTTCCCTGACTCTAAGACTTTAGGTACTTTTTTAAACGTAAAGAAAATTTTACTAAAATCGTAAAAAAATAAAAGAAAACATGTCTGATTTTCTGTATTTTAAAATATTTTCCTAGAAAATATTTTTGCTTGTTTTTAAAATGCAAGAACACGTATGTTTTTCTTTGCGTTGGAAAACATTATGATTTTAATGAAAAAAATACAAGTCGTTTTAATGTATACAGTGTGTCTACCTAAGTTGGAATCATATGGAAAACTTTTTAATATTTATTTTGGGAAAAAAGTTATTTTTCTATAAAAAATGCTGCAGGACTTAAAACCTTAAAAACAATCATCAAATATCAATATCGTATCATATATATATATATATATATATATATATATATATATATATATATATATATATTTTTTTTTTTTTTTTTTTTGTTTCACACCTTTGGCGGGTTTTTTAGTATTACGTCCGGGCGTAATGCCAAGGACATATACACAGTTTAAAAGGGTGAGACGACACTGCGGATTATCCCAACTGTCCCAAGTATGACGGCCTTCTGCATCCAAGTTATGGCGTTATCAGGGAGATTTAATTCAGATGCGTGCTGTTTAAGCTTCTTATGTACGAGGCCGTTTACGCTTATAATCATTGGCATCACCTTTACACTTCTTAGGTCCCAGATGTGTTTTATTTCGCGTGCCAGCGCTTCATATTTAGCGACCTTTTCGGTATACGTTTTGGTCAGGTTGTAATCCTGCGGCACTGCAAAGTCTATAAGGATGGCGTTCTTTTCGGACTTGTTCCATACCACCATATCAGGTCTGTTGTGCTGCATCGGTCTGTCTGTTATGATGGTGAAGTCCCAGTATACCTTGATGGTGTCGTTCTCCATAACGGGTTCCGGGTTGTACTGGTGATGAGGAGTAAAAGCTTCCAGTAGACCTGCGCCACGACAGATCAACTGGTGTACAACCTTCCCCATGTTGTTGTGACGCTCAAGATACCTGGTATTCGCGATGACCGAGCATCCTGCCGATAAATGTTGCACAGTTTCCTCGGCTCTGTTGCACAGCCTACACTTAGTAGTCTCAACCCGTTGATGCATTATAAGTCGCGCGTGAGTTCGTGTTGGGACGACCTGGTCTTGGATCGCCAATAGCATGCCTTCCGTTTGAGGAAAGAGATACCCAGATGTCAGGTAAGTATTAGACCTCACACGGTCTACGTCATTTTGGTATAGACTTGCGCAGAATCTTCCGTGAAGGGCTTTTGAGCGTCAGCTTTGTCTAAGCTGATCTAAGTGGGTCTCTCTTTCAGATTCCGTTAGAACTGATAGATTAAGTGCTGTGTAATCTTTGTCACATGCTGCTATCCGTTGGTATATTGGTGACCGTTTCGCTAGGAAATACTTCCTCAGGTTGTCGCGCTCCTTTAAGTTGGCTTCTTCCAGGCTGACCAAGCCACGACCTCCCTCGTTTCGGGGTAAGTATAGCCTCTCAATAGATGATGTAGGGTGCAACATGCCATGTTTTTTGAGAGCCGCTCGAACCTGTCTTATATATATATATATATATATATATATATATATATATATATATATATATATATATATATATATATATATATATATATATATATATATATATATATATATATATATATATATATATATATATATATATATATATATATATATATATATATATATTTTATATTTGATATGATTAAACTTTTATGGCATTATCTTGTTAAGTATGTATATAAGAATGGCTTAACAAAGCGAGAAAACTATACGATTATGATTTAAGCATTTTTTTTTGTACATTGGGGACGAAAGTTCGAAATTGTTATTTGACAATTGACTAACTTTTAATTATTTCTTTAACAGGAACAAACCTTTAAAGTGTTCTGAATACACTATAATTTTTTAAAAGATTTCAATTAACATTTAATATCCTAAAAAAATATTTAGTGTGACTTACTCGGTTTTAACGTCGAGCGCGCAATCAAAACTGTCGCCCATTTTTAGCGTTAAATTAAAATTTTTAATAATGGAGGTAAACTCCAAAAGTTTGGATTTTTTTATCGGAAATTCTCTCCTCTTTAATGCTTTTTTTTGCCTTTCTTGGATTTGCATTTCGCATAGAATAAGCTATTGCTCATATTTTTCAAAGCCTTCCAACTATTTTTCGCAGGAATCACGCTAGACTAGACTTATTATAATATACATATAACCTACCTTTTCTTATATGTTATTAATTTATTATTAAAATATTGTAAATTTTATAAATAATATTAACAATTAATTAAAACAGTCTTTGTGACAGAGTAAAAAAATAATTACTGTAGAGTAAAAAAAAACAGTAAAAATCATTTTTAAGTTTGTATTGTATTCACTAGAGAACAAAATAAACAATCGAAAACATAAAAATGCCGTGATTGGGGCATTTATTTATTTTAATTTAAATATAAGTCAAGTAGGCTTGCAGATAAAAACGAGAACAACAGTTGACAGTTGTCAGTTTTACTTCATTTTTTAAATAAATAAACTGCTAGCATGTTTTATTATGCTTCACTCGTCACTTTGCGCAAGTCTTAGGAACAATACTTTTTCTACTTGCGAATACTTTTTCTACTAGCGTTTTATTAAAGAATATGATTATAAGAAATATACGAATATTTCAGTAAAAATTAAAAATCCAAAGTAAATAATTAAATTTTTATTTTAACTGAATATACAAAAAAAAACTATTATTAATTATTATTAACAATATAAATGTTAAAAGTACAATTAGTTGCATGTTAAAGGTTTATGGCCAATTTCAAATGATTTCTTAGGAACGTCGATAATGGTTCGCTGCTCGATGTTAAGACGAAATCTTGTGTTTTAGCTGATTGAACAGTGTCTGTGGAACAGGACATTTCATCTGGCTTCTTGAGAGTTTTTGGCTTGTTGCAGTTTAAAATTATTTTACTAAACCCCTTTTTGTAGGCTGTTGATTCTTCAATGTATCCCTCGGCTACCGTTGTCGATTTCCAACCGCCTAACCGCTTTATATCTATGAGTCCTTTTCCGGAATTTGCAAGTAACGTTGCAGAAGATCGCCCAAAGCTGTGGCCGGTATATAGCTCTGTACGCATTGTTGTGTGCAAATTGCCCTTTTGAAATATACGCAAAACCGTTGATGTGTTGTCGGTGGCCGTAATGCTGTATACTTCCGATATAAGAACAAATACTTTCCGTCGTTTATCTCTTCGGACAGGACGAAAGTACGTGAGGTATAGTTTTTTGCGTCTGGAATCTTCACAACAATTAAGTTGCCTTTGTCCTCGATGTCGGATGTTTTCATTTTTGCGAGTTCTTCTCGTCTGCAGGCGCCAGCAAGTCCGAAAATGGTCGCAATTTTTATCAAAAGATATATTTCATCAGGTGCTTCATTAATAAATGTAGATATTTCTTCTTTTAAAAAAAATCCTTGACTTTTTTGGCCGAAAGCCTAGATTTTGTTTCCTAATAAATGCTGCTAACTTATAAAACTTGCCGATATCTACAATTTTTTTGATCTTTAAAATACTTTTCAGGATGACCATAAAGTATTTCGACTAAATTTCTTGCTTAATTTGAGAAAATAGGCTAAAAGTACCTCCTCTTTCAAAGTTCTAACGCCTTTTTCTTCACACCATGTTTCAAATGAATTATAATGGTTCTCGGACTTTTCTTTTGATTTTGCCGGCAGGAGCTCTAAGTTGGCCAAACTTGCGGCTTTTAAAACATCGTCTGGCAATTCTTCGTCCATTCTTAGAAACTTATTTTAAACTTTTTACCGAATTTTTTGATGCTTCCGTGACATTAGAAAATGTTAGTTCTTGGTTACTGCAGCAACAAGAAAAATTCTTTGATTTTTTATAGCTTAGCATGGTGTCTATGAAATACATGGTGCATTGGAAAAATATTAAAATGATAATAAAGAAAATTGATATGGGATATTTGCTAAGCGCCAAATGTATCTAAAATTCAACAAAGCACAATAAAAGAGTATGTAGAACCTTTTTTTTAATATTATTTAAACTTTGCGCACTTATTTGCGTGCGCAAAGTAAATACCTTGTGCACGCACGTAAAAAATAATCAATTATCTGATTATTACATGGGGCATTATATGTTAGCAAGAAAGATTAAAGTTTTAATAATTTTCTCTTAACTAAAAATTTATATGGATTATTATGGATAAATATATATATAATCTAGTGTGATTCCGGCGAAAAATAGTTGGAAGGCTTTGAAAAATATGAGCGATAGCTTATTCTATGCGAAATGCAAATCCAAGATGCATTTCAGGAAAATAATTTTCGTTATACAGGGTGTCACAAAAAAGTGTGACGTCACGATGGTGCATTTTTTAAAATGGAACACTATGTATTTTTTTATATATTTGGGTACCTCCTGTAGTTATCTATCTTCCTCTAAAATTTTGGCATCAAAATCAACATCGGTTCAGTAATTTTAGAGAAAAAAATAAAATATAAAAAAAACTGTTTTTGCACAATTGAATTTAAAATTGAATAAAAATACCAATAGTGCTTGATTAATAGAATTAAACAAGGAACTTATTAAGTAACGTTATATCAGTCGCTTAGGTTAGGCTTGGTTAATTCGAACTATACAGGGTGTCCAAAATTTAGTGTCAACATGAAATAAAAATGGTAGGTGGCTATAAAAAACAATTTATTGCGTTGGAGTTTATTTAACTTACAACATTTTATTTTGACGTAATATAAAAATTTGAGTAAATTATTATTATTTATTAATTAAATTAAATTAATTTAAGAAAAACCTTTAAATGTTAAATAAACTAAATTTTGTTCTTTAATACTTCTGGCTAACATTTATGTAATTTTAACCAATTTCTAGGTAATAATTATTAACGTTATTAGGAAACTCTAATGTCAATAAATTGTTTTTCATAGCCACCTACCATTTTTATTCAATGCTATTACTATTAAAATACATGCAAAAATGGGTTTTCAACGAATAACTTTTAATGTGTTAAGAATTTCGATAGGGTTATAGTAAGAAAAATGTTTTTTTTTTATTCTGCATCTAACAACCTAATAATATACAGGGGGTCATATTTAAAATAAGAAAAATAAAGTGCTCTTAAATTTAAAGAGTTTGACACTAAATTTTGGACACCCTGTACAGTTTGAATTAACCAAACATGACCTAAGCGACTGATATTACGTAACAATAGTGTAGTTAATTTCTTAACTAACTTTGTAAAGATTTCACGTAACGACATCTTGTTAGTTAAGAAATTAACTACACTATTGTTAATAGTCCGTACAAGTATTGGGCATACATTTCCAAATGTTTGTAACATTATTTCAGCTCGGCAAGTCTGTGACACCGTAAGTTGAGAGGAGTATGCTTCGCCCTTTGGTCAGTAGATGGCGTTGACGTCTGTTACCCATTCATGTGATATTACGTAACTTAATAAGTTCTTTGTTTAATTCTATTAATCAAGCACTATTGGTATTTTTATTCATTTTTAAATTCAATGGTGCAAAAAGGTTTTTTTTTATATTTTATTTTTTTTCTTTGAAATTACTGAACCGATGTTGACAAAATTTTAGGAAGATAAAATGACACAAGGGTACCCTAAATATATAAAAATACACAGTGTTCCATTTAAAAAAATGCAACATCGTGACGTCACACTTCTTTGTGACACCCTGTATAACAAAATTATTTTTCTGAAATGCACCGTGGGTTAAAGGTCAGTCTGCAAAATATAAAAATTTTACAGTGAATAATAAATAAACTACTAAGACGGCATATATATATATATATATATATATATATATATATATATATATATATATATATATATATATATATATATATATATATATATATATATATATATATATATATATGATATATATCATAGGTACATTTTTACTTGAGGAAAATCATTAAGTGTTAAGTATAATTTTTTTTTCATGTTCGAGCGAGCGACCAGCTGACGTGTAATGCACCATGTTATAGTCATCTGTTTTTTAAGATATTGGGTAAGCTACAATAAAACAAGTCTTTAGTTGGGAGGAAATGACTAAATCCATTTATTTTCTTTGTTTCTACCGCCGCTCATAGCCCCAATGGAATCGCCACTAACGTTCATGAAACTTTATGATACAATTCTCTAATGTATTCCACCAATTATCGCTTCAGAGGAACTGGGTCATGTAAATCTGTCACTGGCTCCTGGACCACTAGTATGCTATGCGACAAAAACTTTTAAAACTTATTAGTTATGTATTTCAATTAGTATACCATACTACATTATACCACAAATTTATAAATACTTGTAAATCTGTCTGTTTTAAACTTTATTTATTAAGAAACAGTAGGTAGCATAATGTTGATACGATTTTAATAGAATTGACTTTAAAGTTTTGCGCTTTCTTTTCTTTTATAATTATTTATTTATTTTATTTTATTTTATTTACAGTAGGTTTTTTATTTATTTATATATTTATTTTTGTTATTTTAAAAGGCGTTAAAATAACACATATTTATACCAACTACTAGTATAATTCTAAAGCCTGTAACTTTTACTTTTTTATGAGTTATAAAACAGTTAAGAAAACTTAATTTAGGTAATACAAGATCTGCCATATTTTACGTTAATCGTTTGTAAATAATAAAAAACAATAAGTTTTAAATCAGATCTTTGCCAAAACTTTTTTATAAAAAAATTTTGTTTAAATTTTAGGCAAAATAATAAACAGTTTTCAAAAATTTTTATTTCTTTTGAATTAGTAAAAAACTAGAACGTACATAGCCTTTAAAATATAAGCAGCTTTAACTTAGGACAAAGTAACTGCTACTGGTTCTTAATAAATTTAAGTTTTTTTAATGTTTTAGCGACAATCGAGGTGCAAATATTATACAAATAATACCTAATAAAAATGTGTACCAAACAATTTATAATTACGACAATACTAAATTGTACAAATATGTAAACATTTATACTTAGGTATTGCAAGAAAGTTTGGTTTTTAAATTAAAATTTTTTGAAAAAAATAAAACCTACTTGACTATATTAAAATATTAAAGGTATTACAATTATCATCAAACTAAATAAATAGTAACTTGGTCAATAATGAGAAGTTTTTTTTATTACTATCGTAAATAAAAAACAAATGCGCATTTTTATATTCCTATTAGGATCCATCACAATTTTTTAAATTAATAAAATAAAAGTGAAAAATTAATTAACCTATAATTAGATAATAATTAGTAATATTTTATTTACTTGCCAATCAAAAACTTTTTTATTAATTATGGAAAAAAAAATTAAATCAAAACAATACATATTTGGTAAAAATACACAACAAAAATATATATCTAAAAACTTTAACCTAAAAATTTAAAAAATATGACCATTTTTCTTCCTAAATGTTTTTTTCTTAAATTTTACTTTCCATCTTTTTTTTACTTGCAACAAATACAATGGTCTATTTAAAATACTAACAATGGAGTAGTTGGTTTGGATAAACTTGTGGCAAAGAAACAAAAAGAAATTTGGCGTATAAATTTACAGCGTAAAATAATAAAGGATTATTTTTTTGTGTATAGGGTTAAAAAAAATGTTTCATTGGGAAGAACATCATGAAACGTTCTTTAGGCATTTACTGTTTATCCTTAAAAAATATTATTTGATAATATTAACTATAATTTTTAAATACAAATTTGTTTATTTTTGACTAAATTTAAATTCTATTATATATTTTTTTTAATAAATATTTTGCTAAATGGTATATTATGTTTATCAAACATATTAATTATTTGTAATTTTTTTCAATTTTACCACAAAATATGTCACGTGATTGTGCCTGTTTCGCTTTGGGATTTAAATAATTTCAATAAATATATTATTACATACCTATTAATATTTATAATATATTTAATATTTCGTATGTAATAAAGGTATTATACGAATACGCAATTAAATAAAAAACAAAAAATAAAAGAAGGAATTTTTGTTTAAATATTTTACAATAAAGTAGTTAGTTTTTTTATGCTACTTTTAATTAATAATTTGGTTTGTTACTATAGAAGTAATAAAAACTAGTCTAATTATATTAGATGCATTTTTTTGGTTCTTAAAATTATTACCATTCTTATTGAGCATTGGGAGAGATGCTTGGACTACTTGGTAGGTGGTAGAGGAGCTTTTCCTCGCCTAAGGCGGTACCACCCACTGCCTTTAAAGACTCTAGTCTGGGTCTATAGTCTATGGCTTTCAGTTCCTCTTTTCCTTCTTCCCCTTCCTTCTTTTTTAGTTTTCCTTTTTCCTCTTCTTTCTTTTTCTTTTCCTTTCTCTTTTTTTTCCACTCTAGTAAAATTTGGAAATAATAATGATGGCACACCCGAAAGTAAAGTATTCCGGAGGTAAAATACCCCTTCATTCGGTTCTCCCGGCGGAGGGTACATTTGGGGGGCCACCATCGAAAAGTCTGATATCCTTAACAAATATATGTGGGCTTAACTCCAACGTAAACTCTGTTCACCATTATCTTCAATTCTCCAAACCCCACATACTATTTCTTACTGAAACCCAATTAAGTTCCAAACAGCAACCAACCTCCTTTTTTCCAGGTTATGAACTCATTTAATCTTTTCGACCCCATGGCGGCTTTTGTGCTTACATTCGCAACGACCTGGCTTGTGCTAGGGTTTCTAACCTTAAATCGGGTAGGCCTGATATTCTACTTTCAGATCTTCTACCAAATTCATCTGCTGTATATACCGGTCCCTGTCTGACAATTCCCACATTTTTTTATTTCCTTTTAATAAAGATCGACAATATTATTTCCCAGTTTCCATTGCCGAAGTAATCGTCATCGGGGATTTCAATGTTCATAATAAGGATTGGCTAGGCTCTACAAAAACTGATACACAAGGCAGAGCAGCAGAAAATTTCCCAATCAGCAACTCGCTTACCAATCTAAATATGGAAACTACCTTCTTTTCTAGGGTTCTCATCCATAATTCTAACCCCCTAGATCTCTTTCTTACTTCCACCCCCAAACTCTATCAAGCATCAGTAACTGCTCCCCTTGGTCGCTCTGACCATGGTTTGGTTACCGTATCATACTCCACACATTTTAAGGCAACTAAACGCATGCCGCCACGAACCGTCTGGCACTACAAGTCGGCAGACTGGGATGGTCTGAGAGATTTCATTGCCAGATACCCTTGGGATCCTACCTGCTTTTCCACTTACGATCCTTCCGAAATTAGTAAACAAATTACCAAAACAATTTAACTAGGCATTGAGACCTATATTCCTCACACTAAAAAGAACCCCATAACTTCAAATCACAAACCGTGGTTTTCTAAATCCTGTGACATAGCCAGACTTTTAAAAATTCAAGCCCACAAAAAGTTTCTCCAAAATCCCAGTCCCGAAAATCCACAGGCTCGCATCGAAGCAAGAAATTTTGACTAATATTTTTGGCAGTCCTCTGCCAAAAATATTAGTCAAAACTTTAGCACAACTTATTTTCCACCCCTAATCTCTGAAGATGGAATTGTCTATACCTCCAAAGGAAAAGCCGAACTATTTGCCAAACAATTTGCTGCAAATTCTACGCTTGATCCTCCTATTATTCTTCCTCTTCCAACAGTTGTCCCTGTTTCTCATAAAATGTCAATGATCAAGCGTATTCTTTCTTTCCTTAATACTTAAAAATCGTCTGGGCTGGATGGCATACCAGCGATCGTCTTAAAAAATGTGCTCACGAGCATGCACCCATTTTCCCGGAGAGTTGGAAAGCTGCACGTGTGCAACCTGTAACCAAAAAAGGATCCAAAACTCTTCCTTCTAACTATAGACCTATATCTCTTCTTTCTGTTGATTGCAAAGTAATGGAAAAATTCATTAATTCCCAAATCTTAAAGTATCTGGAAAAACATAAGATCTTACTTGATACACAGTATGGATTTCGTTACAGAAGATCCACATCTGATTTTCTTTCCTTTGTCTCACACAACTGAAACAAGTCCCTTGAGTTTCTTGGTGAATCCCAGATCGTTGCTCTTGACATATCCAAAGCTTTTGATAAGGTCTGGCATGATGGGCTTCTTATCAAACTTCCTTCTTACGGTCTTCCACCTAAGCTTTGCTCTTGGCTTTCCAGTTTTCTTTCTAATCGACGTATATCAGTTACTGTAGATGGTCATTCTTCCAGCTTCTACCAAATTAATGCTGGGGTGCCCCAGGGCTCAGTGCTGGCAACCACGCTTTTTCTTCTACGCATTAACGATCTTCTCTTTTCCACAATCAATCCCATTTATAATTTTGCTGACGATAGTACCCTACACTCTAGTATTCAATTTGTTAGGCCACCATGTAATTCTGATTTGGAAAACAAGCGCAGGTCAAGGCAGTTATCTCTTTCACAAGACCTTAAAGTTATCTTGGATTGGTGCGCCAAAAATCTTGTTCAGTTTAATGCCTTTATTTTTATTATTGACTGAAAACCTATTTTTTATCCTACTTTAACATACTTATTTTTAAATTTATCTATCTGACACGATTGTATGTAATAATATTGGAAATATACAATTTACTTACATAAAATAATCTATTGGGCTTTACAATAATAACAGAAA
>JAHBCN010006804.1:0-46764 GCA_019359885.1 Listronotus oregonensis
GGTTATATTTTCTTACCTCCGACTCATCACAGCTCTGAAGTGGGTTTCGAAGCTTTTCCAAACTGGAAATACAGTAATCATTGTGATTTATACATTAAAAAATATCTATTCTAGTGGTTTTTCTTAAAACCAATAAAAATAAAAACTTAGTCCAAAATAAAATAAATTATGAAATATAAAAAAAAAATAAAAACACTGCAGAGTAATCTCTAATTTCACTAATTACTTTAAAACACGAAATAACACACCCAAACACAAAAAAATTTTAATACAAAAATTAAAACGCCTTTAATCCATTACTGGGTGATTTACGCCAATCAGCTGATTTTGACGTTGAGTCTAGTAATTTTTTTTTTTTTTTTGAACATGTAAGCCAACACAAAAATGTTAGCTTGGACAAACTATAGTCGTGTAATAAGCAACTGTTCCATACAAATCGTTATTTATATTGCTGGTTTTGTTGCCCATCAATTAAAAAAGATACTAAAGTGTGAAAATTGTATTCAAGCCCTTATTGGTGAAAAGGAAAATTTTTTAAATTCCTTAATTAGCAAAAAAACTCGAGGTGGATTAACTTATCCATCCAAAGATGTGATAGAAATTTGCAAGATTTGTGAACATTATGTAAGAGTTACTGATAATTTATTAACAAAAACAAACATAGTAACAACTGTTAAACATAAAATTTTATTTGAATGTATTCAGCTACAGTTATTTAGTAGTCTAAATACACATGTTTTAAGCTCTTTTAGTAACCATAAAATTTACTAACAGAATCAGTTATTTCAAAATACCTAATTATTAGGATACACTTTATGACAAAACGACAATCTGAAATAACTGATCCTGTTAGAAACCACCTAACAAAAACTATTTTATTTAAAGGACAGTAGAATTGTTTTTATTTGCATTGCATTAGTGTATTATTAAGCCGTAGCCAGGAATAATTTTTGGGGGTTAGCCTTTTGTGTCAAGGGTATCGACTCTGCAAAATTGGGTGATCTTTTCGGGGTACTACATACAGGGTGGCCCAACGAAAAGGTCGCACCCTTATTTGTGACTCCTGGTATATTTTGGGAAAAATGCTCGGACACGTCAATTTTGATTTCTATGGGGGAGCATTTTTATCTATAGCCGTACAATACAGGGTGGTCCAAAAATTAGATATTGCATTACACTTAAGATTTTTAAATTGAAACTCCAATTTTTTAAAAATTTTGGATTCTCTATGACGTTTTTAGTAACTTTTGTTAATAAAGTTTATACCTATCTTTAATCGTTGTAAAGTTATTTAAGTTTATTTTAAAATTTGACCAACTTAACTCAATACTTAAAATAATCGATTGCATGGCTAAAAATAATAATCATGGATACCATCAAGAAAACATATAGCATCAGTGTCATCATATGTCATAGGAAAACTTTGTCTTTGATTTCAAATTGTAAACTTACCTAGTTCTGATAAATATTAAACAATAATTTATTCAGTTCAAGAAGGGTAAAAATAATAATACTCTATTATTAAAATGGGGGCATTACAAAAGCTACTGTCCGGTTTTTTAATGCATTACATTCAGACAAAAATATTAACGATGGGTATGTGGCTAATTAATGAGAAAATTTGAGAAACTGGATCTTCATCTAATATTCGCCGTAATCGCCATTAAAAATCGACCAGTTAGAAACGAAGTCGCAGAATTATCAGTGATGAACACGTAGCACTTGACGACACCCAAGGCACTCGTGGACTGGCTACTTCTTTAGGATTTACATGCTTAACAGCACAGAGAATTTTGAAAGACAATTAATTTCACCCGTATAAGATAAAACTTGTCCATGAGCTTCATGAAGACGATTGTGTCCCAAATTTTAATCAACAATGCAATCATGTTATTTAATATTTGTTTCTCGGATGAGTGTACGGTCTATTTACATGGTGCTGTAAATAGAAATAATTGTCGATATTGGAGTGACTCAAATCCATATCTGTTTCGAGAGGTACAACCGAAATCTCCTGAAAAAATAAATGTGTGGGCCGGCATTTTCGTAAATCATATTGTAGGACCTTCCTTTATTCTTAGAAACTTGACGGGCAAGACGTACTTGGACATGTTAGAAAATACAATAGAACCACGAATTACCGAAATAATAGAAAATAGCGTTAATTTTAATGAAAATGATATTTATTTCCAACAAGATGGTGCACCACCGCACTACGTGGCTTCAGTACGATAGTTTTTGGACACGCATTTCCCGAATCAATGGATCGGCAGACGAGGCCCCATTGAGTGATCGCCGAGATCTCCGGACTCAAGTTCTTTAGATTACTTTCTTTGGGGGTATTTGAAAAGTAAAGATTTTAGTTCGAAGTTAGATTCTATTTAAGATCTTCGGGAGCGGATTACGGCTGAACGTAGAAAAATAATTTCATACATGCTTGAAAATTTGAGAAATACATATGAAAATATTTATTGTTCCTGGAGGACAACACTTTCAGCATTTATTACCACCTACTTAATAGAAAATTAATTTTTACTTTACCTTTAATTTGCGTATGACTGTAGGTTGATTTTTGTTTTGTTTTAATTCTAGGAGGGTTGTTTTTAATTTTAAAGTCTTGTTACTATGGAAACTAATTGATTAATATTTTTACGATATATTTCCTTATTATCACTTTTTCTGGAATTTTATTATAATTGTAAATACCTTTACGACGATTGAAGATAGGTATAAACTTTATTAACAAAAGTTATAAAGTTTTTGGAGAATCCAAAAAAAAAATGGAGGTTTGCATTTAAAAATCTAAAGTACAACGCAATAACTTCTTTTTGGACCAACCTTGTATTGTACGGCTATAGATGAAGAGACGTCCCCTAAAAATCAAAATTGACGTGTCCGAAAGTTTTTTCAAAATATACCAGGAGAGTCACAAATAGGGATGCAAGCTTTGCGTTGGGTTACCCTGTATAATATTAAAAGATACTGCAACTCAGATTGTAAAACCGCGATCCTTGCGCTGCAACCTACGATACTCTCAAACTAAAACTGAACATCGCTGCCCGCACGCGTTTGTACTCAATGTTTTGTTTTCCGCCTCAAAACCTAGCATTACCAAAATTATTCACTATAGTAGTAGCACAGATTTCTTAATATTATAATATTAAGAAATCTGTGGTAGTACTTCTTTGTATTCATAGTTTTTTTCTTTTGTGAAAATTTCGGGGGGGTTCTGACCCCCTGATCCCCCCCACTGGCTACGGCCTTGTTATTATGTTTAAAACTTGCTACTATACCTGAAATAAAGGCATTTTTTATACTTATAATATTGTAATTAACTACTTTATAATTATTATGTTATCAAATTTGTATATTTTTATCCCTTAAACGATAAATGCACTAAACAGAAAACATGCATATTCTTTCATGTAGTAGCTATGTATATAATATTTTTTTCTTGTTTGCAATAACTGTATTTTATTTTTATAATAAAATATTAATAATTACAAATATTCACTAGTTTTTATTTTCCACCTATAAAAGTACTCTGCATATTAACAATAAACAACATATTATCTTTTTACTAATAAGTACCTAAAAAAGAAAATCTTTTAGTTTTCCATTCAATTTTATTTATGTAACTAGGTTTTATCTTTCTATTTATGGGGTAAATAATTTTTTACTTAAAACGTCAAAAACACAACTTCTTGTTATTGTTTTTCAAATTTAAAATTCATTAATACATTAAAAATCGATATTTTTATAATTAACTTCATAATTAAACCCATGCGTTACGCCACTGATCATCTGACGTGGAGTCTAACTGGGCACACTTCGAGTACGGAGATTATGCGTCCTCTCTCTTTCCTTGTCTAAGGTTACCATATATGAAATTGACATCATTAAATGTCAAATTCAGACTAACTATACGTTAACTGTTTTTTTTTTAATTTTTTTGCACAACATTGTTGGTTTATAAACGAAACTATTATAGAATATTTAAAATTATTGTGTAATATTAGATTTTATATCATCTGATTTAACATGGAAAGAACAGGGCGTCACGTCACAGCCTTCTATTTAAATGGTTGATAGTTTTGGGAGTTTTGTATTTTTACCAAAAATCACTTACTTTAGATTTGTAATCAGCGCCTCTGTATGCAAAAAGTCATCAAAATCGGCAAGGGTCAAGAAAAGTAAAAAGTTACCATATTTTAAACTGGTTGTTTGTGTAATGTATTTTATAAATGTATAATTTGTATAACAGTACAATAAAATAGTGTTACTTTATGCAGATAACATTAACATATTTAAAAAGAAGTATATAATTTTTTACATAAGATTTTTTTTATATCGTCAGACAGTCCACTAAAGGCTAAAGCTTCAATATTAACGTACCGTTAAGTGTAGTAAAGGGGCATTATCTACACCAGACATAAATATTTGGAAGGGAAAACTTCTGCGGCTAGCAGATTAAAGTCTAGATACTCTGGGGATAATGGAACAAAGAAAGTGGGAAGTTCGGGCCTTTTAAGTTGGACTGTAAAAGGATGCATAAAAGTAACACTACGTGTTGCTCTGTTGGAAGCTGTCAGAGGAATTATACTTGTCAACTTCTTGGAGCAGAAGCCGTGAAAATTTCTACAAAAATGCATTACATCCGCTTGCATACATACATACACGCTTACAGAAAAGGAAGCTTTTCTGTAAGCGTAAGATCATTAATAAGACGAACAGATCTTTTATAAATGGAACCAAGAATAATAAGAGTTGTAGGAAATAGCATTGTAGAGAGAGTATACAGATTCGACGGATAGAAATACTTACTGGCTTGAAAGAGGAATTCAAGCTTTTTTAAAGTAGCTGAGGCTATGAATGTAATGTGTTTGTGTCAGGTAAGGTTGTTCTCAAAAGTAACGCCAAAATGATTAAATAATTTCTTTTCGCGACACCGAACATGACTGTGTCTTGGAGCATTAAACTGGACAAGATTTTTGAAGTCCCAATTCAAGATTAGTTTATGGTTTTGTGAAAGTGATTTTGAATTATTTTCCTAATTAGGGGTATTTCGGGTATCTTACCCTTGGATTTGCAAGACAAAACCATACAACTTTCAGGCATTTTGTTATGATATTTTAAGTAACAAACAATAAACCCAAAATTCTAGTTACAATTAAATAAACCAATAATCACTAAAATATGAAGGTTTTTATCAATCCAAAAAACTCTGCAACGAAAAATAAAATCACACAAGGCAAAACAATCGAAATTAATACGGCGCAAACGACAACAAAACATTTAATTCACAACGGCCAACGGCTCTGTCAAAAGGTAATGTGTTGCCTACCTACAAACTGTGTGTCGGTAGGCATCACCAGAGTTTATTAATCTAAAGGTAATAGACTCTGGGCATCACATTACAATATTTTGGGGAATTTTGTTACTGCGCAGAATCGTTGTGGCTGCTCATGACAGTTATTTTCATAGTGGGCTGGACATTTTTTTATCGAATGGGCCATAGTATTGGGCTTCCATAAACCTTCAAACTTCCTGTGTTATACCACTACTTTAAACCTACCTACCTACACCAGTTTGGTCAAAAAACCACACGGGTGCAATTATTAATGGATTTCATATGACCTTAAGGTTTTGCAAAATTAACTTTTATCTGTCATAGTAAAATATTTGGCTTATTTACTCTTAAATTAAACTGACCCGGTTTTAGATACAGACAATTCCAGGTTTCACAAGGTGATCTACAATCAGGTATTTCGCTCATTCGCAGGTATTACCTAAGTACTTGGTTTTCGGACTTTAGAGCTTCTATTTAAAATTTCGAGAAGCCGAATTTACAACAGTTCCTTCTGTTCCTTTCTTATCTTTAACAAAAAAGTTGTCCTCCTTTAAGTAGAAATTGGTTTATACAGTTTAGTTTATATTATCAGAATTATTAATGTGGTAGTAAGGTAAGGGTTTTGTTATATAGTTAACATATTTAAATAAAAATTTGCTTGCTATTACACTACTTTATTTGATAACGTCTGGATAAAAACGGTCTAAACAAACACGTTCTAAACATTTGTTGCCATATAACTGATCGTTAGTTGAAGCGAAGGTAATGCATTCATTTAAAGTTTTTAGTGATAAAGATCTTATTTACTAAGCTGTACCCATTTTGTGATGGATGTTAAGAAAGAAATTTTAAATATTTAAGTATTTAAAATAATTAAGACATTTTCGAAAGCCCATTGAATTCGATGTATGGAACAAATAAAAAACTTAATGAGAAAAGTATCGGATTGTTATGCACTAAAATATATTTAAATTTAATCAACAGTTTAGGATTTGTGTACTTGTGTACAAAAGTATTTTGTAATTAATTTAGAATTATAAGTTTTTATTTCTAAACTAAAATTGATTGAATGATGATAAAATATTTAAAGCAGTAAAAAAGTGAAATAATGATACAATAGATAATATAGTCTTTGGGTTTGTTCCAAACCTGCAAAAAACACTTCGGTGTATGGTCATGCGAAAGCCAAGTTTAATAAACCCACTTCAACCCATGGGTGGTGTATTACACTATCCCCTTATTGTTTCCAACCAAACTTGTGATCATTCGTGAACCATTTCCTAATGGTCATTTTGATCTTCAAGCAAAACAAGAACCCTTTGAATACACAGAAAGCATTCCAACTTCATTCTTTTTTTTTTTGTACTCACATAAAACCGTGTAATGTTGACACTTGCACATTTGATTGATTTCAAACAGTTTTTAAAACCATCTCATGGTAGTACAAAAACCGAGGGTTGGAATAAACCTGTGATAAATGATTGATTGATTTTTAATTACATAAAAAAGTTATTTACAATGTACTGCCTATTTTATACTCTTGTTAGCCTATTAATTAAAACTAACACTAGAACTAATCACCTATGTGGACAGTGAATTCCACAGCCTAGACACTCTAGAGATGAAGAATTAAACAAAGTGGGAAGTTTGGGACCTCTCAAATTGGATTGTAAAGGGATACATAGGAGTGGAACTGTCTTGGGGGCTCCCAGAGGAGGAATTATACTGGCTAATAAATGTTCCGAGTAGAAGCATTGAAAACCAATAATAAATCAAAAAAGTCAAGAGACTTGTTCCAGTTGTGTAAGATAAAGGAAAGAAGATCTGCTGGTAATCTTTTGTGACGAAAACTGTACTGCCTGTAATGTAAAATTTTGTGGTTTACAAATACTTTAGGATTAGTGAATTTTCCCATTACCTCACAAACAACTAAGAAAAGAAATATAGGTAGAAGGCTGAGTTTAAGATCTTTTGTGTGGGATAGGTTGCATACATGCAGCTTTTTAGCTCCCAATTAAAATGCCTGTGATAAGAAATTTGAAGGGTGCAAGTTTAGATGTGTGCAAGGTCGGGAGCACATTTTTTAAGATGATTGCTGGTTTTCCATCCAATTCAGACGATATTTTGATGTAAATATATTTCCAGAAAGCAATCTACTTTAAGATTGAATCATACAACTTCTCAAAATAGATTTTAAACTTATAACTGTTTTACTCAATGCAACAAGTATTGTGAAAAATGGAAATACAAAATGCAACATCAACGATATTTTCTATTCCACTATTCCACAAACAATCCTATTTATAGTTTTGCTGACGATAGTACCCTCCACTCTAATATCCTGTTTTTCAAGCCAGCCTGTAAGCCCGATTTGAAAAACGAGCAGATCAATGAAGATATCTCTTTCACAAGGCCCTCAACTAATCTTGTCCAGTTTAGTGCCTCCTAGACACAGTCATGTTCGCTGTCGCGAAAAAAGGCTTCCAATGCTCGCCCGTTACATATGAGAGGCCAAGTTCTGCAGAACAAAGATTCATTTATTCTTGTTGAAGTTACTTTTGAGAATAACCTAAGTAGCTTCAAAAAAGCTTGAATTTCTCTTTCCAGCTAAAAAGTGTTTTTCTCCTTCTAATATGTACATTTTGTATGTAGGTATTCCAAATCAGATCTTTAGAATGTTGCTCCCATGTCTGGGGAATGGTGTCCCCCATAATTTTTAGAATTCTTGATTTCATTCAAAGAAGAGCTGTTTGTCTTATTAATGATCCCACGCTTACAGAAAAGCTTCTTTTTTTTACCCACCGACTGGCTGTAGGGGATATTTCGCTTTTTTATAGTTATTTTTATGGCTTCTACTCCCAGGAGTTGACCAGTATAATGGTCATGCATCCTTTTACACTCCAAGTTAAGAAGCTCCGAACTTCCCACTTTCTTTGTTCTTCAAACTCAAAATACTTTATTGTCTGAAGATGGTAAGCAATTTTATTGACAAAGCTGGAAAAAAATCTTTTACTAGCATTTAATAAATGAACATGTGTAAAAGACTAATGCAAATAAAATATTACAAATGAAACCGCATGTAAAATAAACAAAGTCATCAAAAATAAACATGTTAAGTTATTTACAAATGTCATAAAATAAAATAAAATAGTGATATGTCACCCATCAAAAATTAAAAATTTAAATGAAACATAACATATAACAATAATAATCATTTAAATAAATAAATATTCATTCATCCCTTGAGTGTCCAGACTATGGAATCTGCTACCTGCAGTTTTTTATATATTTACCTGTACTTTAAAAAGCATATACTGTGAAAAATCAATAACTTTGTAAGCAAATAATTTTATCCCTTATAATAATAATAATAATAACAATAATAATTTTTGGTGTCTTCAAACAAATAACACAAACTAATTTTTTATCCTTGTGAATAATAAACAATAAAAAAAGCATACCTCGAAGCAAACAGTAACACGTGGCTCACGAGAGCGTTATATTATACGACTGAGATTTTCATTTTCACTTCTAAATTACTACTGAGAACCCGCATGGCCGCTGTAGGTCACGTGGTCCCAATCGCGCCAATCGCGTCGCAGTTACTTTGAGCGAAAGGTACAGCCGATATATGCTCTCCCTCGCACCTCAAGCTATGATTAGTGCTGTTCACACGCATATGATACTTTCTCGGCAGGTGAAAAATTTCACCAAATTAATCTGGCTTTCTGGAATTCTTTGTCTTTCTCTGTCAAAAACTTAAAGTGCCTCAAAAATATTTTTTGAATATGTTTAAAATACCATTTTGCAATAGTCTGATTAACATTTAGATCCGACTAATTGATCTGGCTTTTTTATTTTTTTATTTCTTAACAATCCAACTTAAAGGTACAGAAATTTCAAAATGCCTCAAAAATGTTTTTTTAATAAAGAAATTTCCCTTTTAAAAAAATTCAAGGTTTGGTAGGGGGCCGCTATATACCGAGGGGGAAACCGCAGCGAGAATCTGGTGTACACGCTGTGTGTAATCCCTGTAATCTCTGTGTAATCCCGGTGTAATACGTGTAATCCTGAGTGTAATATGTGTAATCTTTGTGTAATCTTGGGAAAAGAACCAAATTTCTAAAGGCAAGAAAACGCGAAAAAAAGTAATTTTGGGTCATACATATATAAAAACTGTAGGTGTCTCTTTAAATCTCAGCCTGGACGTAGACGACATATGACATCCTAAATAGTTCTACTTTGTGATACAGAGATAAATCGTCACGTTTTTATTGACAGATTTCAGTTATTCAATTTTGTAATTTTTCCCTTTTCGTATTTAATTTATTAAGTATTGGGTGCCAGAAACTCCCTATTATTTCCCACATACAGCAAATGCTTTGGGCTGCACCAAATATATTTTTGGCACCAAGACGCATTCATTGTATCTCTATCTTTTATGTTTAATCGAAATAAAAGAAGAAAGAGGTATATTTAGTTAGCCCTGGTTGCACAAGCAAAATAATTTGAATGTAAACCACCACACTTCTTTATTTCTATTGGTCACAGCTGAGATAGCCTTAGCCCACCAACCATTTATCTGCTGTTAAATGTTTGGTGCATGTTGCCAAATTGGCCAATTTATAGTATAGTATAGTTTCAAGTTATTTTTAATTTTTTTCATGTTAAAGTGCCAAATACCTAGTTATTTTTACGACGTTAAGTTAAGTAGGTATAGAAAGTAATTTTTAAAAATATTATATCGCTTATGCATTGGGATTTTTTAATACATAAGCAAAATAAATTAAACTGAATTTAACCTAAACAATACGACCATTTTATAAAATGAATAGTAAATAGTTCAGACACTGCAATTTAAGTAAACCTGGCCCGGCCTGAATTTTAATAATTATTTTTTTGTTAGTCTCGCCAGTCATAAAATAAAACTTTTTATAGAGAGAAAATAAATAACATGGCCAGATATGCCATTATAAATAAAACCAAAGTACCTAGTTTTTACCCACCGATTTAAAAATATCGTATAACACTGGCAACATCGCTTGTTTTGAAAGCCTTGCTTATTCCTGGTTCGTAGAAACGAAACGAGGACGAGAAATGCGCCAATCAGAGACCAGTATCTAACACTTAAGTTCAGAGAATTCTTCTTGCTGGATCTGAGCTAGTTGGTTAGTTATGGATGACGACCAAGGAAGTTTAAAGGTGTATGGAAGGCCAATACTGTAGAACAAAATTGTCCAGGCGTGCAGGATAGCGGGAATAAGGGGAATTGGCCCCGCGGAGTTTGCGCAATGAATAGTAGGTCAGAGCCGGACTTCCATAATTCTTTGTTACTATCTATAAAGTTGACATCATCAAATGTCAAATTCAAGCATTCACTGTTTTTTTTTGCACAAAATTGTTGGTTATTAAACGATACTACCATAGAATATTTAAAATTATTGTGTAATATTGGATTTTATATCATATGATATAATATGGAAAGAATAGATGGCGCCACTTTACAGCCTTCTATTTTAATGGTCGATATTTTTGTGAGTTTTGTATTTTTACCCAAAATCGTTGTAAATAAATAAAAACACGATTTTTTAAAATACATTTCAAACATTGAATGATAGTTTCATGTACTTATCACCAATTTTGTGATAAAAGAAGGGCAAGATAGTGTAAATGAATTTAATCTAATCCTAAGATTCTGGTTGTACATTAAAAAGTGAAAATTTTTATAACTGCTTTTTAGGCATATACTTTTCACTAATAACAAACATTCATGAAACAGAATAACAGTGGTTAAAAATGTTTAGTAACCTTTGGTACCTAGGTATCCATTGTAACAGTATCCGTTAAATATTATTTGTCTACAGTATCTCGAGCTTAAAAAGTTCATAATGTAAGTTTAAGAAACCAAAAATCTAATTTCTTTTTAAACAAATACAGAAAAAGCAAAAGGGAACTTTAACATGAAATTGTACTTTCTTTCATTCAATTAGAGGGACCTGTATATATTAAAATTTGCTTGGTCTGCCCAGTAATTAATTTTGATCCTTTTAAAGAATGTACTAAATTATTAAATGAAATAAAAGTACCCAAATGTAAACCTTATTTTTTTTAATAACCCACATAACCCACTACAGAAATACACAAACATTGTGGAAATCATCTAAAAGATAGTTAAGATTGCCTTACTTTTCTTACTGCTATTTCCTATGAAATTTTTATTATTCTATTACTCATAATTGATATATTATTATTTATTTGGTTACCTAACGTTACGTCTCATAAAAAGCACCTAATTTAAATATAAGAAATACTTACCTAAAGTAAAGAATGCCGGGTATGTTACCCTTGGATTTGCAAGACAAAACCATACAACCTCTAATCATTTTGTTACGATATTATAAGTAACAAACAATAAACACAAAATTATAGTCACAATTTAATAAACACTAATCACTAAAATAAGGTTTTTATCAATCCAAAAAACTTCTGCAACCACAAAATAAAGGTACTCAGACAAAGCAAAACACAGTTGTATACGGCGCAAAGGGCACAAACTACAACGAAAATGACGAATTATGAGACGACGATGGTTAATACGCGCCGCGCGCGCCCTTTTACCAAAAACGGTACTACGGCTCTCATAAAAGTATAATGTGTTGCCTAACTACACACTGATTTATCAGTGTGTAAGGAGGGAACACATTAAATTATTTCGTGGAATTTTGTTATTGCGCAGAATCGGCGGGGCCAACTCTGACAGTTAATTTCATACTGGGCTGGACATTTTTTGATCAAATGGGCCATAGCATTGGGCTTCCATACACCTTTAAACTTCCTTGATGACGACGAACAAAATTTATTTCTCTTTAGGTATGTACCGATGTTCACTGGAACATGTGCGAACAAGAACAAAGAAACGTTTGTTCCACTGAAGAAAAACGTTTGTTTGCTGATGTTTGCTTTTTCGGTGTGTACATACATTTTTATGTACCGACGTCTACTCGAACATGTATGAACAAGAACAAACAAACGTTTGCTCCCGTTTTTACTGTCTACACTAAAGAAAAACGTTTGTTCGCTGATGTTTGTTCTTGTTTGTTTTTTCGGTGTGTACATTATAAAGTTAAGTTTTGGTTTATTCGTTTGTTTCAACATAAAACTTAGTTCCTGTCTAAATAAAACTTTGGTAAACTAATAAAATAATTTATTTGATTTTTCTCCATATATAGTTACTATGCTTATTATGACGTCTTTAAGATATATCCCATTGCAAGTACGAAAAAAATGTATGTTTAAAATAGTTTATTAATTAAGTTCGAAGGCTAGGTTTTGTTTGTTTTTATCTAAATAAAATGTTAAGCTAATATAATAATTTATTTGATTTCTGTTAATTTAATGTTTTTTCTTTTTTCAACTTGGAGAAGTATTCTGGATTATTGTAGATATAGGGACAAGTACAAAATGTATAGTTTAGCATTTATGTTTAAAAGTTAAGTTGTGGTTTGTTCGTTCCTTTTTGAATAAAACTTTAAAATGTATGTTTAAAATTTTATCTTGCTTTTTTTTAAATAAAACTTACATGATACATAAAAAAATAAATTAACAGATTTAATTAATGAAGATATGCAACTTAACCCGTATAACCCTTATTATATAGATACAGTAAAAAATTAGTTAAAACTATTTTAGGGCAATAGAAAAAACTTAAATGGATCCAATAATCAAAAAAATATTTTTAAAGCTGGTTTAATAACGAAACAAAAAGACATTTTTTTGTGTGTAATCTTGTGTAATCTGTGCAATCTGTGTAATCTCTGTGTAATTCGTGTAATCCGTGTAATCCCTGTGTAATCCGTGTAATCCTTGTGTAATCCGTGTAATCTCTGTGTAATTCGTGTAATCTTTGTGTAATTCGTGTAATCTTGACTTTTGTGTAATCTGGTGTACAGATTTTTGATTGCGGTTTCCCTCGTATATTGTAGGGCCGCACTTTCGTATTTTTTGAAAACTCTGTATATTTTACTTTAGCTGTAAGTAGATGCCACCAAAATTGTTTTTTTTTATGTTTGAACTTTCATCAACGGTTAAATTTCCTGAGAAGAATTGTATGTATGTATACCGGGTATGTCAGGAAGAACTTCCATTAGAACTCTATGGGGAAGGATATTAAAGAGATATTTTTAGATTATATGTTTTCCAGTAGGTAGGTATTTTCTCCATATAAAATAGAATCATGTGCCAGTGTTACTGGTAGTACAGAAATAATTTAATACTGGTTATTACGGTAACCAGTAAAACTAGAGCAACAAATTTATTTTATTTCCTTTCTCGTAAAGTTCTAACGGAGCCCGTTGTGTGACAAATCCAGCATACATAATTATATAATTTTTAGGAAAAAAGAAAGTTTATTACAATTAATAGATTACAGGTGAGTTACAGTTTTTCTGAACAAACAAAAGATTAAATAAAAAAGTAAATTGCGTATCCTATTTCGGTTATATTTTATATATGTACATACATGCATAAATACATACACACAAAAAAATAATATAATAAATTTTAGAGAAAATTGGTAAAAAAAGAATTAGCTAAATCCGTCTAGCTAGAATTCATCGCAAAATCTCCAACTTAGTGAAAAGTTTGATAATTGAGGGTATCAACTAATGCAGGGTGTCCACAAAAGACCTTAGAGTAAGGTGATGGTGAGCCGATCGACCCCATTCATTACAATACAACACAAATATTCCAACTTCTTTTCCCGCACGTGCATAACTAATGGTTGACTTTTCGATTTAATCCTTGCTAGAAAAAATTTTTATCACCATTTCCCAATAAAAAAAATCATGTCAAGATCTCTTTTTTTTTTAAATTATTCATTTTAAAATAAAGTATTATTCGCTAAAGTACATACTTAGCGCATAATCTTTAACATAAAAGTACTTACCTGCAAAGGTAAAACAGTTTATATGAAAAAAGTATATTTTGAGAAAAACCGATTTTTTTGGTGGTCGTTTTTCTAATATTAAAGATATTCGTTTGATTTTTGAAGGAAATATATATGTACTGTATTATCATACAAGTTTAATATAAAAATTAATATTTATATCAATGGTATAATTAAATATATTTATATATTCAGAATTGCCACAAAAGAAAATAAAAAGTGTCTTTATATAATCGTAAAACAAAATATGCAACTTGTTTTTGTTGCCTGAGTATTAAAAAGATAAAGGACAAGGAAATTATAAATTATTTTGCCACATCACTAAGCTAAATTTAAGTGCACTTATACGGTTTGATCTTTTTATAACTTCGAAACTAATACAGATAGAACAAACGTAAAAATAGCAGAAAATAAAGTAAACTGAGGACTCGCGTCTAGCGACACCCTCGCTGGCGAGCTTCTTGACAGAAACTTCTTGACAGTGTTGACACATGAAACATGCTTTATTATGCAGGGACTCGGCGTGTAATTTAAAAAGTAGGCTTTTTCTAAATAATGGATTTAATGTAAGAAAAAGCAAATCATGGGTCTTTTCTAATACGTCTCCGAATTTTTACGTCTGATATATAATTGGGGAAAATAAAAAGCCACTTTGCTAACCAGAACTAACCATGACCGACTAGAACTTAGGGCTTTTGAATTTGTCTAAATTATCCCTACATAGAAGTTATCAACAAAATTTTTATAATTTTTGATATGGTAGAAGTTATAATTTTTTTAATAGTGTAATTATATATTCCCCGGTTTTTTTTCTAATACGTTGTTAGAGTTTTGTTTATAACTTCTAAAAATAATTTAGACAAATTCAAAAGCCCTAAGTTCTAGTCGGTCATGGTTAGTTCTGGTTAGCAAAGCGGCTTTTTATTTTCCCCAATTATATTTCAGACGTAAAAATGCGGGGACGTATTAAAAAGACCCCAAATTATTATATTAAAATGTAATTTTTTAGGCGAGTCCCTGCATAATAAAGCATGTTTCATCTGTCAACAAGCTCGCCAGCGGGGGTGTTGCTAGACGCGCGTAAACTGAGATCATTACAATAGGCCAAACAAACACAAACCTGATAAGAGCACATATACTTTTTTACCTTTGCAGGAAAGTGTAAGATACCTATGTATTTCTTAAGGGCAATGTCAGAATTATGTGTTAATTAATATTGATGTTTTTCCATAACTGTCTACATTTTTTTCATTTTTTTTTCAAATGAATATTTATAGTTTTTGTAGTAGTAAAAGTAAAAATATATCAACTTTTAAAAAAGCTGTAAAAATATGTTTTGCAAAAATAATTGAAAATCATATATATCAAACTATGTATTTCTAGATTTCTTTTGGAAAATTTTAATCTTGGTATAAGATATATCCTTAATATTTTTTTCTATTTTTTGTCAAGTATTTACTAGTTTTTCTGATCCTTTATATTTTAAACATTTTATTATTTTGTGAAAAGCTTTTTGAAACAGTACCGATTTTAAAGAATACTTTATGTTTTCTGTGAAAATGCAAAAAATTTTCCACAAATGTGATGTCAAACAACTAGCCTTTCACAAATTGGTCACCAGAGATTATACTGCTTTTGGTAAAAACTTCATACTTTTAATTTTTGCGCCGAAGTCAAAGGAAACTTTTATTTAATACAATAATCTAGGATTTGCCAATGTTCTCAGAGAACTGGTTTTATTTATGTGCATCAAATGGAATATGTGATATAATTATTACCTCGATTGTATTAGTTTGTTCCAAATATTTTAAAATTTGCGAAAGGAGGCATTTTCCTTTAATCTTGCAAACAACCAAAAAAGATGAACGACTTTTAAATCTTTTTTTTAAGATAAATTTACCAATATAGGAATTACTTACCATTTTCATAGTACCTGTAAACTACAAAAATTGAATATTTTTTAGATCCTTATTTTGGTCTTATTACATTAATATCAAGAGTAAAAAACTCTTTGGTTGTAAGTTTTTGTTTTAAATTAGGCTTCGGTTGGTTATTTCACTTTTAGGAAGTGTGTAAGTTAGCTAATAATACCACCAAAACCACATTTTTGCTTAAGGGTGTTTAAACACATGTTTAACCACAACTAACCACATTTTTGCTTAAGGGTGTTTGTGAAGATAGGTGCTTATAAATAACTCCAATAGAATTCGGTCTTTTTTATATATAACTTGGATAGCCAGTAGGTATCAATAATTTTTGATTATGATATATACTAGGTAAGACCCAAGGGTGATAAACCTAACAAGGAGTGCTCAATCCCATTTAAGCCCATATACGCCAATTTAAATGTCATTCAACAAAAATTAATAAATTAAATTTACCTTCTGGGCAAAATGGGCAAACGGGAGACGTCCAAACATAACCTATATCTGCGGACAAATAGTAAAAATCGAGCACCCCTTGTTAAGTTTACCACCCTTGGTAAGACACTTTATAATAGGAATTTGGAGAGTGAAAAAAATTATTTGGCCTTTCTTAAGAATAAAAAAAAGATATATATTTATTTTAAATTCTATATAAATTTAAATTTTTAGTAAATTGTGATGGGAAAGTCTTGCGACAATATAACTAAAAATATGCAAATATTTTATTATTTCGTTAAATAAATGAACCTAGTAAAAATATTTAAAAAAATATTATTAGGTTCATTTATTTAACAAAAATAATAAAATATTTGTATGTTTTTAGTTATATTGTCGCAAGGGTAGACTTTCCCTTCACAATTTTCTAAAAGTGTAGGTTTATATAAAATTTAAAATAAATATATATCTTTTTTTTAATCTGGAGAAAGGCCAAATAATTTTTTTCACTAAAATAATCCCAGAAAAATTTCTTTTTAAACAGGAGTTTGGATATTTTTGTAGTGTATTGATCGGCCCTGAAACATACTGAACGCCCAAAATCTAATTCTTTACTAGCTGTTTTGGACATTGGTGTAGTTGTTTCGATATTGAATGATTCCAAGCATTTTATTTTTATAATGATGCGTTTATTACCTAAAAAACAATTTTTGTTTTAAAAATAGCAATCTCTAAAGTATTGTGTTCCGAGGTTTTTACCTAGTTTTTAAAAAGTTACGTAAATAAAACCAAATATCATTTGAATTGTTTAGAAGCCTGGGAGAAAGGAAAAAAATATAAATAAATAAATGAATGGTACTTTGACCCCACCCACAAGCTTCAGCAATTTTTGATACAAAGTTCCGATTTTTAACGCAAATCAAAATATATGGTTTTACTGAAATTTCAATTAATGCATTTTTTTCAGATAAACTGAATCTGCAATTCCATTAGTTTCATGACAAATTTGCCACAAAATTGATGATTGGGTATAAAATTGATATTATTTTTGTTTGTTTTGAAAAATTTAAAATATTTTAAAAAATAATAATGAGTATTGTCATGGGGTACAATGATAATCCAATGAATTTACAAAGAAGGCCCATTTGCAGATTTTATCAAAGAGGTATATGTAGGTTTGGGAATCGCTGCAGAAATATTCATGGTGAAATAGATCGTACCAAGACCACAGGAGAGAATAAAAATACCCCAGAAAAGTTTCAAAGCAAAGAAAATGTTATGCAAAAACAAGAAAAAGTAAGGTATTTTTCAAATCAATATTTGATTTGCATGCAATTAGTGTAGGTACATATTTTTTAACGAATCACAAATGAAGTGTCTTTTCAGATTAGTTAGTTCGTTTATTGGGAACCATTTGTGACTGTTGTCAATGGTGAAATATAGTTTTATAGTTACTCACGACAACAAATTGTTAATTATAATATATTTTCTTGTCCTGGCAAAACCAAATAGTTTCTGTTACACCTATAACATTAAAAGGGCAATTTTTGTGACAACTCCACACACTCTTGTGTCTAAAAAAGTAGTGTACATTGGCAATTTTTTGACATTTTATATGACAGTTAGGGTATAAATTGTGAATATATTTTTAGGATACAAGTGATTTATTGATTCTATCTATTAATATTATTTTTAATATTTTATGTAAAGCCCGCTACAGACACACGTGTATCTCTTAAAATTTGCATCCGCGTATATATCCGCCAGTGTGTATTCTGTCTGCGTAAAAAGACTACCAAAAATGTTTTCAGCCACTGCCTGAATTTATGTATGCGCGAACATTACGTGTGCACATATAGCTACGTGTGGAGATAAAGCGTGTTTGTGTACAGGGTGGCGCATTTTGGTTGTATTTACGGGATATTGAAAAAACCGTAAGAGATAGAGGAATTCTGTTTGCACATTCTGGGGACGGATTATTAAAACAAATTTAAATATAACTTGGTTGTGGCTGTGTGCACGTAAGAATTTAGGGAATAAAGAGACTTTGTATTTCGTGCAAATTTTTTTAAAATCTAGCAGAGGCTTCGGTAAAATCAATGCTATCTCGTCAGCGGAGCCGCAGCAATTTGAGCCAACAAACATTTAGAGGGCTTCAATAAAATATCACATTATTACACAAATTAAAATAAAAGTCAAACAACATTAATATTTGTTACATTTTTTCACCCTTTAATAAGGAAAAATGTAACAAATATTAATGTTGTTTGACTTTTATTTTAATTTGTGTAATAATGTCATATTTTATTGAAGCCCTCTAAATGTTTTGTTGGCTCAAATTTGCTGCGGCTCCTGCTTGACGACGAATAGCACTGATGATGGTTTTACCGAAAGCGCTCTGCTAGGATTTTTTAATAAAAATTTGCACGAAATACAAAGTCTCTTCATTCCCTAAATTTAAATGTGTTAAAATTAGCAATCTGACTTGATTAATTTTGGAGATACATGGCGTTAGTCAGCTAAGATTATCATTTTAGCAGTTTTTCTGTATATCCACCCTATACAAGAGATATTTTCAGTGCTGTTGGTGTACTCGCTGTTAAATTCTTAGTACCTTAGCTGACAGCAGAAATTATTCCAAAGAATTTTTGATATAATTAATTGATTTTTATAAATTTATAAATCTTATGATTGCCAATAAAAAACCAAATCCAAGGACTTGAATAAAAAAAAATTACCTATCAGATATTAGTAAAAAAGAGGATAGAAGTAGAACATGCAGCAACAAAAGAGGTGGTAAAAACTAAAATTAATGGTCTTCTAAATTAAAGAGTCGAAAAGATCAGGTGCTGGAGTCGACGACATATATGCGCGAGGAATGGAGTTCCATAATTTTTCTGCCAACTTTTCTTATGATAATTATAACAATTTATACAATGACGATCAAATAAAACCCTTTTCTGGCAGTAGCATGTTTGCAAAAACTATTTATTTATTTATTTTTTTCCAACAAATTATATTTCTTCCGGATTTTAACCGGTACAACGGTCAAAGCATACAAACCATAGTGAATATGATGTAAAAAACTAACTATGATGTAATTGCTTTACTGAAACTGCGAAAAAAAATCACAATTCTGGAATATAAAAGAAAATATATGAATTTAAACACAAAGGTATTATTAAATTTTCGTCAACAACGCTAGCTTCAGATTTCGTTGCAATAGATAATTTAAAAAAATGTTTTAACAGGCATGCAGTTCCTAGCTCATTAAAGGGCACATTAAACGCAAGTACTATAGAAAGAAAAATAAGCCGGAATGCAACTTTCTTTTAGCTGCAAGAAACCCAACTTTAATTCAATTTTTTAAGTTACTGCATTTTTCCAGATAACGCGGTAGAAACTTATTTATGAATATAAAAATGATTTTAAGATAAGTAATTATCCACAACTAACGACTACTTCTATCACTGACACATTAAAAATTAATAAAGAAATAAAAAACTATAGATTACATAAGCAATTTAGTGTCAAAATTAAATTATATATATTTTTTTCTTCCACGGTGGACCGCTATCTTGAGATTTTTTATATTAGCATAGTGCACATTTAGTGCAAGATAATAGGATGAAAAACAAGCCGGAATGCCATTTCCTCCAGCCATAAAAGTCTAAGAAATTCTAGTGTGATAGAAGTGTTAAGCATATAAAGCAACAACTATTTCTACCAATGACATATCAAAAATTAATGTAGAAATATGGAAATTATAGGTTACATAAGCGATGTAGTGTTATATTTTAATTTTGATATTTTTTTTTCTTCCCAATGGGACCGCTACCTTCAGATTTTTTGGCGGTACAGCTTGGACAACATTTTTTGAGACTCGCAATCTTCAGCATATTTAAGGGCACATTTAGTGCAAGATCACATGATAAAAAATAAGCCGGAACGTAACTTCTTAGTAGCTAAAAAAAGCTTGATGAAGATTACATTGCTTATGTAATCTATAATTTTTATAGTTCTACATTAATTTTTGATATGTCATTGGTAGAAATTTGACTATATGCTTAGCACTTCTTCAGAATTTTTTAGACTTTTATGGGTGGAGAAAGTCTCATTCCGGCTTATTTTTCATACTATTATCTTGCACAAAATGTGCCGACCAGTGCGACTGCAATGTGTCATTGGTAGAAATAATCGTTGCTAGATATGCTTAACGCTTCTTCAAAATTTGTGAGACTTTAATGGCTGGAGGAAGTTACATTCCGACTTGTATATTATAAATGCATTTATAGAAAAATTAATATTAAAAAAGAACATTAAATATCAAAGTGAAGCGATTGTCGAATTTTGTCGCCAAATTAAAGCTGTATTTATGAATATATAGGTGCAAATAGTGGGCTATTTACCCTAGCGATAAAAAAAGTTATTTTTAATAGTATGGACATTTTAAAGTAGTATGACAATGAATGGGTTAAAAGATTTTAGTCGATAGCCTGGTGGGGATGTGAATTCGGCCATTACGATTCCCTCAAAAATTTTAAGACCATAAAATATTTTCTACAATTACCAGCCAAACATTGAAGCGGAACTAAGCCAAGGCAAATAAGTTATTAGGCATTTTTAAATATATGATAACCATTAGAGATATTCAAACTTAAAATATTATTTGAAGACTTCCCGATGTCATGAGTGAGCACAACATGCTTTTTCTGAAATTCTCGGCGCTTATGTGTTTCTTTGTTGTAACTAGGAAAATATTTAATACAAATTCATTACTCAATTCTTGTGAAGGATTGTTGCTAGGACACTAACCAAAACTCAGCTTTATTCCCATTCGCAATGAACCAATAACAGCTTTATGGTCTTTATGATCAAAAACTGAATTTTAATTGTTTTTAGAATATTTTTTATTTTTAGAGTCCCTTATTGTCATCTGCTGCATCGTCTTTGTCTTCAAGTAATACACAAAACGACTTACAAAATGAACTTGGACCGAGCACTAGTTCCACTAAATTAGATGCAACACAGTCATTAAACAAAACCTGTGGAATCTGTTTTGATACAGTCGTGGAAAAGAAAGATAGGAAGGAACAGATATTTGGAATATTACCCAATTGTAATCATTGTTTTTGTTTTGCATGCATTAGAAAGTGGAGACAATCTAAAGAATTTGACTTTGATGTATCGAAAGCCTGTCCAGAGTGTAGAATAACTTCAAGTAAGTTTTATTGATTTCTATACTTAGTCAGTTAATACCGCGATATTAGTATCTTCTTCATTTTTCTGTATAACTCAGATAATAAGAATATTGATATAATTTCGTTGTACCACATATGATTGAGTCGTCCAAAATATCACTGCAAAATAAAAATTTGCGATTTTGAACAAAACTACTTCTCGGACAGCGTGGTGGCATTTAACCACAATTTTTAAGATAAAATTATTAAATAACAGTTACAGTACAAAGCAAATAATATTTAAAATTTAAATTGTTATAATTTTGATATAGAAAGTTAAGAAATTCTGATATTTTTTTACACTATGTCATTTATGACATTATACTTTGAAAGCTCGTTATTTTATTTATTTCCAAAAAATTACAATTTTCTTTAGCCGATTCCCGCATTTTTTTTTATCCAACATCTGCTAGTTATAAGAGTCATTATTTGTGCTATGTATCTAGAGGCATTTTTTAGTGTACTACATTTTTTAAATTTCCACCAGTGGGGTTCGTACGGAATTAAACCTGCCTATTTTGGCAGATATTGATGGTACGTCACTGATTTCTCTTAAAATAAAAAATATTTTTGAAATATCCAATTATTTATAAGCAAAGTTGATTACTTGATTTGTTTCAATCCGATGCACGTTTTTCGCTTAAAAAAAACCGTTTCTCTGCATGATCATAACAATATCGGTAAACAATATTACCCTGCAAAGAGATATATAGATTTAATTTTTTTAGGTGAAAATCGTGCGTCGGACTAAAAAAAATGAAGAGATCAAATCTACTTATAGGTTTTTTTAGTCCGACGCACGGTTTTCACCTGGAAAAATTAAATCTAGATATTTCTTTGCATGGTGATATTGTTATGATCATGAAGAGAAATGGTTTTTATTTTTTTAAGCAAAAACCGTGCATCAGATTGAAAAAAATCAAGTAATCAACTTTGCTTATAAATGATTGCGGATTTCAAAAATAGTTTTTATTTTAAGAGAAATCAGTGACAAACCTTTAATATCTGCCAAACTAGGCAGATCATATTCCGTACGAACGCCACTGGTGGAAAAAAATGTAGTACACTAAAAAATCCCACTTTATACATAGTACACGTATGCCAAATTTTATTAAAATATCTAAAGTGGTATTACTGATATTAATAATAAATGATTTATTTTTAGAAAATTTTATCACCCTGTATCTCCAAACTTAGGACGTTTAGGACATACGTTAATATGAAGTTTTCTTCTTAAAATGGACCCAAAAATTGCCCCCTAAAATATTGACATTCAATTAAAAAACATCCTGTATAAAGTAAGCGCTCGGGATAAATTGATTCCGTTTTACTGCCCTTGGTATCCACCTAACTGTCAGCCCTTTTGGATTGAGACACCTTAGGGGTTCAACTCTAAGTGGTCAAAATGGCTGACATATTATTGATGACAATTTTTTTTCCAAAAATTTTGCACTTTTACCCCTTATTGCTACCCCCTGTTTCCAATAGGTTGTCAGCCTGCTCGGGAACATAACAATATTAAATGAATATGTTTTACGGGAAAAACTCCATATTACTGATGACGATGATTTTTCGGCTCTAGCTCTTCATCCATTAAGGTTTAAATATGCAACAATTTTGAGACCATTTTTGACATTATATTTATACCCACACACTGATTTGTACGGCTATGGCTGGTGTTTTTTGGTCTTAAAAAAATGTATTTTTTACACAAATCAACAGGGTTTACCAGAAATCCTTCTTTAAGAATAGTAAAACTTCCTGTTTTTTAGTTTTAGTGTCTGGCAACACAACAAATAAATAATTTCTTTCATCTTAAACATTTTCAATTTTTAAACATGTTAACTTATCACATCTACAAGCCCCAGTAATGCCTATAAGCAAAGGTTTTTATTAGTAAATACTTACTGTCGGGGACTTGTCGTAAAAAGGTTTCGATTTCATTTCTTTTGTTTTGGGCTTTTTGAGCTTGTATCCTTGGGATTTACTTTTCAAGAAACTAATTAATTTGCTATATTTTGAAATATAGTATTTAGACCCTAAGACGATAGAGCTAATTTTTTCTGTAAATATAAAAAATAAGCTAGCAAAACGTTTTCGTCAATTCTTTTTCTTTCTTCCTTTCATTTTTCAAAAACTTTGCACTCTTTCTCATAACAATCTCGGGATTTTTCTGGAAATATATACATTGCTTCCGTAATAATGTCCTGGGGCACATAATTCTCATCAATTTGGCACAATAGAATCTGACAATGTCAAAATTTATTTGAATAATTGCTAATAAAATTTTAAGTTTCATGGCAACCAAAAACAACCCACTTGAATCCGAGCTTGAATGCTCAGACTTGAGGTGAATTTACACGGTGCAAACAGCTGCAGCATAAACACCAAAAGTCAACGCAAAACGTCAGGAAATAAAAAATTATAAATCCTGATTTAAAAAGGATTAATTTCCAAAAAATACCTGTTAGTTTTTTCAGTTTTTAAATAAAACCCTTTGCTTGTGTGTTATGATTTCTCAGTTGTTGGATAAAATATTGTATGCTAGTCGTCTGTTATATTTTCATTCAAGTCACTTGAAAAACTATTCAACTCGGACTGACGGCCTCGTAGTATAAATTTTTCTCGCGTGACTTATTTTTAACTAAACACACTAGTATTATAAATACCTATTATCTTGCGTAAAATTCAAATGGCAGCAGAGATTTTTAGTAAAAATTAATGAAATATTCAAATGAAGAAAAGTGGCATGTAATATTAGAACTTTATTACAAATATTGAAATATAAAGCAAATTGTGGATACAAATTTAAATAAAAATGGTACTTTTGAAGAAACTGGTCTACAACTAAATAAACAATTGTTGTTTAAACATATTAGAAAATATTAGTAATTTTAAAGTAAAAATAAAATTTAAAAAGTTAAAACCTTAACCAGATAAAAACAAAAGATGTTTGTTTGAAATTATATACATTATAGAACGTCTAAGTATTTGGCCATCATAAATTCTAACTTAAAGAATAAAAAAGAGAAAATCAAAATGTTTTGACAAAATTTCGATATTTCTTGGATATCTCCGGAAATACTCGAAACTTTATAACTTTTTAAACGGCATATTGTTAGCCACATAAATATGCAACTTTGCCCCAATTTAACCACCTTCGTATCTCTAATTTGAATTATCCCTTATACTCTTCCCAGTTATTAATAGGTTATAAAATAGGCAAACAATTTGATACTTGTTATTGCTAATAACTTATTAGGAGTCCTAAATTGAAAGCTACTTAGTTTATAAATTATCCAAAATCTAGATTATTTATATATTTAATAGATAAATTAGGTAACCTTCTGAAATATGCAGTAATCTGGTTAGTTGCCCTATCATTTTCTATCGATTATATAAACTAACTATATAATAAATATTATTAAAAATATATTGGCTGTAGTTTTTGGTGCCTGTATAATATTTATGTAAATCACCCATCATTTTTAGACTATGTGTATCCAAGTAAAATATGGTTTGAAATTAAAGAAGAAAAGGATAATTTTATTACAAACGAAAACATGCGGATGCAAAAATTTGATTGTAAATATTTTAAAAAAGGTACCGGAACATGCCCTTTTGGAAATACTTGCCTTTATCTTCACGCTCTTCCTAATGGAAAGAAAATGGATGTTGGACCACCAAGACCGCGTAGGCGTAGAACATCAAATATTGATCACGAGTTAGTACACGAAATTTTGTATTGGTTAAATGATGATGACCTAGATGATGAAGATGACGATAATGATTTTGGTTTAGATTTGGATGATCCTACCATTGCAATGCAATACTACGATCATGATGATATTCGTCGTTATATTGCTATGAATCAACTTTTGAACCCTAGTTCCGACACTGAAAGTGATGATTACGAATTTCCTTTGTTTTTATAAGCTTATTTGACCACCGAGTTTAAAATGTTTTTTTATTATATTTTTTTTCAAGTATGCATTATTAAGTAAGTTAAAATGTACTGATATTTTTTGTTTGATTGATCAAAAACCTGATTTACTGATATAATTTTGTTAAAAATGTGTTAAACCAATATTAGTTTATTATAAAGGTATCAAGTTTAAAGTTGATTAATAAATTATCTCTTTGGTTATATAAATTATCTCTCTTCTATCTATAATTGTCTCCTCGGTAGCTTAGTGGACAGAGTCTTTGCTTGTCATGCAGGCGACCCGGGTTCAATCCCCAGCCGGGATGTGGTGGCACTTCCGCGTTGTTTATGCTGTAAAATGCAACATTTTCATTTTTTAGTGCTTGAATAACGTTGACGGGACTGGGAAAGAATGGGTAAAACAATAAAAAACCTGCAAGCCACAGAACTCTAGTACTTAGGCGTCAATCCTTCTTGGGCTCAGACAAAGGCTGGACAAAGATTTAAAAAAATAATTCAGTTTAATTAATCTATTAAACTGATAGCACGTTCTAAACACTTCTTGTATAGATGTTTATTACCATATTGGATAAACAATAAATTATTTTGGTAGCTTTAGTGGGTCAGTTTGCTGAAAGACAATTGGGCTAATAACGATTGACTGAGTACAGCAATTTACCAAACAACAATTTGCCTTTTTAAAGGCCGAATGTAAAAATTGGCCGAATAAGATAATTAACTGAGTAGATAACCTACCCAATGTAAATTTACTCAAATGACAAATTTGCTAGATTGACAAAATATTTTTTTTAAGTTTAGTTCTATAATATAATATTAAGTAGTAGAAGTAACTTTTATATAAAAAATCGTGGTTTTCCGGAAGGTTTACTATGTATTGAACTGATCTTTCACTTTTTATGTGAGCTCTAACGTTCAACAATACATATTAACACGAACGAGTCGTTTTCCGTAAAAAAAATCATTTTTATCTTTAATTAATGTCCACCTAAATAACCTAACGAAGTTAACTATGCCTTATGGGTCCGATAGAACCTACTCAGAACAAACATACGCTTTCAACATGTCACCCAGTATGTAAGTTTAGCCTAGCTTAGGCGCGCAGTAGTGGGCCGGGCCGAATTCTGACCTGACGCACGCAGTGTTTACATACACGAAACATTTCAGCATGTTCCCCCCCCTCCCTATCATAACTTTGTTATCGTTCCACATACAGGTATGTAAGTTTCTGATGATTTGTGAAAAAATTCTGAAAGTTATGTCAAAAATTCTGAAAGTTATGTTAAAATCAAATATCTGAACTTCGATTTTAAAAATCGCTAATTTTACTACTGAGTTCATGAAGAATTTAAAATGCAAGCGGGATTTCATTTCATTCATTAAACTCAGAAAAAAAGAAGAGATCCCACCAAAAACACTTATGCAAAATAAGATCCACGTTCCCATCCAAAAAACATCGGCCTCTTAAAGTACTGAGATCTAAAATTAGGTTAAGTCCTGTCTACAATTTTATTTTAAACAAACTATACCCAACATACCCTTCTTGTCTCTAAGATACATAACAGTACCTACCTATTATATGTGTTAATTTAAAAGTTCAACACATAATACACACATAATAGGTAGTGTGCAGAAACACATCTGACAACATGAAAGCTATTTTACCATAGCCATAAGTAGGATAACATTCTTTTCTCATTTTTTAAAAAATATAAAAAATCTATTTTAACCAGTAAAATTCCTAAATAGATCTTAGAAACCCCGCTCTACTAATCTAAAAATAACTAATCAAACGAAGCCAGTTGCGGCATTCTGGCGCAAAAGGAGCTGCCGCTGCACGAACCTGCGTTGAAGTAATAAAGCTGCGTTGGAACTATTCGTGTCGCTACGCAAGATCTACATCCAATCCTAACTCAAGATTTTGTGTCGTCCCCAACGACGGAAAAACAAGTGCGTAAAGATCACAGCTGTCAGCTCTCATCGGCGCAGCAAATAGAAGAAAGCAGAAGGGGTCGTAGTCAGAGTGGCCAAGAAAATTCGCTGTGTGGAGAGTTCTTTTCTTTTGATATAACCACATAAAATTCTCTTTCATTTTGGAATTACCAAAATGTTCTTTAGGTTGTTGGTAGGAAAATGAGTTTTTCTGTGATAATATTTATTACTTTCTCTGTGTTAAGATCAAGAAATTTGACTAACACAGTCAAGCTAACATTTAAACTTGTTGATAATTTTATTTATCTTATAGGAGAGAAACCAAACTTAACATGAAATTTGCGGTAGCTAAAAACAATTTTTCTTGATTAAGCAATAAAGTAAATTAATGACTCAACAATTAACTTTTTGAATAAAATTTTCCAATAAAATAAACCAAGTGTCACATGAGTGACAAGTGATACATAACATAAGAGAAACATAGTGTTCTAAAAATATAATATTTTGAATTTTTATTTGGAAAAATTTGACTTTTCTCTTGTGTTATAAAACACTCTCTCTTTGTGCTGTCGCGTCGTCATATCTTTACGCATTATAGACTTCGCAGTCGGGAAGGCGATTCGGGTTTTAAGTGAAACTAAAATAATTTCTTTTACTTAAGTCAAGTGTATTTTTGCGCCGAAATTTGGGGCCAATCTTGTGATTTTTTCTTTCACATAATTTATAAATTTAAGATCTATTGATAAGAATGTAAACATTTAAGTCTTGTTTGTAGCTTGTAAGTTTATGTTTAAATTTTCTAAGAACTTGACAAATTTATTTGCAAAAATTTGAAATTGCAAGTTTCTGAATTGTAAAGCTATTAGTGCTTATTTAAAGTAATATCGATCCTTCATATTTCATTTGCTTTTGTCATATTAAAGCAAATTAGGTCAATTTAATTGTGTAATAAAAATTTATACCTTAGTTAGATTAACCAAACATTTGTCAAGATCAAAATATTCTTTTACTTTAGATGTTCCAGAAACGGCGATGTCGTAGGACATTAGATATTTTATATATATTTGTAAATATTTGACTTCATTAGCTGATACGCTCCGCTCCATTGGCGTATCACACCATATTTTGTGTATTGTTTAATCGTATATTTGTTAAAATAAAAACGTGTGCACTTTTGAATTCAGTTTATCCTTAGCAGACAGCAGAGTTTGTCTGCAACTACTTATAGAGCGGAAGAGCAACGATAAACGTTTGCCCACTAGATAGTTACTCAGTTATGTATCCTAGAGACAAGAAGGCTTTGTTGGGTATGTAATCTATTTATAATAAAATTGTGGACTGAACAATTTTATATCTCAGTACATTAGGAGGCCGAGATTTTTGGATAGGAACTTGGTCCTTGTTTTACGTAAGTATTTTTGGTGGGATTTGATTGAACTTAAAAATAATTACCCCAACTCTCCCAGTCTCAACTAACTAGCCTAATTTAAGTTTCCCCGTCTTTAAATAGGTACCTTACTTGTCTTGATTTAAACTAACCCAAATTATTTAAAATTTATAAACCTAACTATAATTGGGCTAACCCTAATTAGCCTAATTTAAATTATTTTGGTCACAGATTGATTTTAATTACCGTAGTTTACCTAACCAAAGATTTAACCCAAATTTAATGTTTAAAATTACCTTTATGACAACAAAAATGTATTTAATTTGAACCAAAAGTTCCCCTTAAAACTGTATTGTTATTTTGCTCGCCCAGCACACCTTTACCCTACAATCTGTAATACTCTACTATACTAAAAAAAAATGTTAATATTGCACTTGCCACTGCAATACTAAATATGGGTAGCCTTTTTACCAAAATACATCTAATATTACCTTCGTCCATTTGTTCAGTGAGCCAGTTATCGCTAATCGGCTAATTATCGTTTTTCAATTATCTAGTCAGATACTAGTCTACTTAGACAGTTGTCCCGATGAATTGTTATTCGTACAATTGTCGAATTTTATGAATTTTCAATTTTGCCCAATGGCCTAGTTGTTGTTGGTCAGCCAATTATAGTTTAAACTATTCGAATAGTTTGAACAATTCGAATATAGTATTTTTTTAAAATAATTTTTTATATAAGCTAATTATAAGAGCCGTAGAAGCTATTTAAAAATAACAATGCAAACGAAACGCTTAAACTTTTGATTTAAAATTACTAAAATTTTAAAAGACTAATCTAAAAGGTTAATATTCAAAGAAAAAAATGTTGGCTAAACTAATCTATCAGTATGTTAGAAGGAACCACCGCAATACTTTTCCAATATCGTGTATTCAATATTAATAAGTTGCATTAAAATACACTGGGAATTTTAAATTATCACAAACCTTTCAAAATTGCCGCTAAAATCAATTCATATTTCTGAATAATCAGAAAAAAAGTTTTCAATTCGGTTTTATCAATTATTCAAAAGATTCGAATCATTTAAATTTTTCGAATTATTCGAATAGTTCAAACTATTCAAATAGTTCGAACTATTCGAAAATTCAATTTGAAATTCAAATCAAATTATTGGTATTTGATTCAGCTCGAATAATTTCAATATTCTCACACCCCTAGTTTTTAATCTCAAAAGCTTTAAAAGATGAATTTCGCCGGTGAAGAGTTCCGATGGACATTACGTCACCATCGGAAAAAAGCACGTCGTTGACAGCTTGAAATCTTTGAATTTATTGGTTGTGTATTTTTTTGTATAACCATTTTTTTAAATTTTATAAAATACTATACTGGCTGCATTATCGTGATAAAAATGTATCATATTTTTATCTTACTGGTAACAAACAATCGGATTTTTAAATATCTTAATCATATTGTTTTTTAATAATATAATTTGTCTATAAAAATGCTAAAAACAACCAATTTTGAGATCAAATTTACCACTGTCATCCTTTTCATCGCATTCATCAGCAACCAACTACGATGGATTTGATGGCTAATCACCCTTAAATCAGCAAATGATTAAATAAAGTAAAAACAGTTTTTGAATTTTTTTAACAGATGAGAATAAAAACAAGAAATATCATTTGTCAAATTTTTGGTGCATTGTCGAAATCTCGGATTAACTTGCATTATGGAAAAAAGCATTGCGATTTATAATGAATCGAGCGTAAATTTATCAAAATTACAGAAGCAAAAGGTTTTGAAAGAGTTTAGACTATAAGACAGGAACTTTAAATAAATTACATTAAAAATCCTTTATATTTAAGCATTCCGAGAGATACATTAATTCCAATCAATCCTACTATTTGACAGGAAAAAAGTTTTTCTGATTCCTACAACATAATTAATAAGATATTAAGTAACTGTTTTGCTGTATTTATTCTTGAACATTACTAACTGACCAAAGGCTAACATACCGCATTGCTTCTGTTGAGAATAATCTACAATGTACATTTTTCTTTAAAGAAAAAAATGAAACATGAACTTTTTATCTGGTTTATGAGAAAATATGCTTATTTGATAAATTCATTGTTTCTGTTTGAGAAAATACTCACATTTTGCAAAGATTCTTTTTAGAGGTATAGTTGCATAGTAAGAAATTTTTGTGTAAATCGACGTAATACAATTTTGGAGAGTGAAATCATGAGGTCGGTTCATTTTTTTAAATGTGTGTCAAAATTGTTATAATTGTTTCATCTGTCTATGGAGGGTAGAGAGATCTTAAAAGTGGCTCAGAATAGCATTTAATAAAGAAGCGCTAGTGTAGCGGAGGCATTATGTGAACCAATGGTCTTAACCGCAATACATAAAGTTTAAAAACGGCCCCTGGAACACAAGCGCCATCTTAATTTACTGCAATTTAAGGGCCATTTTTGTTACACAGATGATGATTCTAGTCTTTAGAATACACGCTTCTGTCTTAAATAAATAACAGCCTAAATGTTGTTCCTAATACTTCTTTACAGTTATCAATACACAGATTTGTTTTAAGGATGTAATTATCTGTTCTTATTGAAAATAAAATTGAATTTAGAAGACACAGTCATAAAAATTTATAAATTAGCTAAAAATAAATTTTGTAACTAAAATGATTGTATTTTATAGTTTGCAAGAAAAATTAAAAACAACGCATATTTATCACACTTAATGAGCGATCTGTGGAAGCGTAAAATATCCAATATCCTAAATAAAAATAAATAGGTTTAATTTTTACTTGATTATCTGTATTGTTAGGACACTTGTACGGTTAAATCTTTTACTATATATTTTAATTATGCTTAAATACAAAATTTGTGCTGTCGCGTCGTCATATCTTTACGCATTATAGACTTCGCAGTCGGGAAGGCGATTCGGGTTTTAAGTGAAACTAAAATAATTTCTTTTACTTAAGTCAAGTGTATTTTTGCGCCGAAATTTGGGGCCAATCTTGTGATTTTTTCTTTCACATAATTTATAAATTTAAGATCTATTGATAAGAATGTAAACATTTAAGTCTTGTTTGTAGCTTGTAAGTTTATGTTTAAATTTTCTAAGAACTTGACAAATTTATTTGCAAAAATTTGAAATTGCAAGTTTCTGAATTGTAAAGCTATTAGTGCTTATTTAAAGTAATATCGATCCTTCATATTTCATTTGCTTTTGTCATATTAAAGCAAATTAGGTCAATTTAATTGTGTAATAAAATTTATACCTTAGTTAGATTAACCAAACATTTGTCAAGATCAAAATATTCTTTTACTTTAGATGTTCCAGAAACGGGATGTCGTAGGACATTAGATATTTTATATATATTTGTAAATATTTGACTTCATTAGCTGATACGCTCCGCTCCATTGGCGTATCACACCATATTTTGTGTATTGTTTAATCGTATATTTGTTAAAATAAAAACGTGTGCACTTTTGAATTCAGTTTATCCTTAGCAGACAGCAGAGTTTGTCTGCAACTACTTATAGAGCGGAAGAGCAACGATAAACGTTTGCCCACTAGATAGTTACTCAGTTATGTATCCTAGAGACAAGAAGGCTTTGTTGGGTATGTATCTATTTATAATAAAATTGTGGACTGAACAATTTTATATCTCAGTACATTAGGAGGCCGAGATTTTTGGATAGGAACTTGGTCCTTGTTTTACGTAAGTATTTTTGGTGGGATTTGATTGAACTTAAAAATAATTACCCCAACTCTCCCAGTCTCAACTAACTAGCCTAATTTAAGTTTCCCGTCTTTAAATAGGTACCTTACTTGTCTTGATTTAAACTAACCCAAATTATTTAAAATTTATAAACCTAACTATAATTGGGCTAACCCTAATTAGCCTAATTTAAATTATTTTGGTCACAGATTGATTTTAATTACCGTAGTTTACCAACCAAAGATTTAACCCAAATTTAATGTTTAAAATTACCTTTATGACAACAAAAATGTATTTAATTTGAACCAAAAGTTCCCCTTAAAACTATATTGTTATTTTGCTCGCCCAGCACACCTTTACCCTACAATCTGTAATACTCTACTATACTAAAAAAAAATGTTAATATTGCACTTGCCACTGCAATACTAAATATGGGTAGCCTTTTACCAAAATACATCTATATTACCTTCGTCCATTTGTTCAGTGAGCCAGTTATCGCTAATCGGCTAATTATCGTTTTTCAATTATCTAGTCAGATACTAGTCTACTTAGACAGTTGTCCCGATGAATTGTTATTCGTACAATTGTCGAATTTTATGAATTTTCAATTTTGCCCAATGCCTAGTTGTTGTTGGTCAGCCAATTATAGTTTAAACTATTCGAATAGTTTGAACAATTCGAATATAGTATTTTTTTAAAATAATTTTTTATATAAGCTAATTATAAGAGCCGTAGAAGCTATTTAAAAATAACAATGCAAACGAAACGCTTAAACTTTTGATTTAAAATTACTAAAATTTTAAAAGACTAATCTAAAAGGTTAATATTCAAAGAAAAAAATGTTGGCTAAACTAATCTATCAGTATGTTAGAAGGAACCACCGCAATACTTTTCCAATATCGTGTATTCAATATTAATAAGTTGCATTAAAATACACTGGGAATTTTAAATTATCACAAACCTTTCAAAATTGCCGCTAAAATCAATTCATATTTCTGAATAATCAGAAAAAAAGTTTTCAATTCGGTTTTATCAATTATTCAAAAGATTCGAATCATTTAAATTTTTCGAATTATTCAAATAGTTCGAACTATTCGAAAATTCAATTTGAAATTCAAATCAAATTATTGGTATTTGATTCAGCTCGAATAATTTCAATATTCTCACACCCCTAGTTTTTAATCTCAAAAGCTTTAAAAGATGAATTTCGCCGGTGAAGAGTTCCGATGGACATTACGTCACCATCGGAAAAAAGCACGTCGTTGACAGCTTGAAATCTTTGAATTTATTGGTTGTGTATTTTTTTTGTATAACCATTTTTTTAAATTTTATAAAAATACTATACTGGCTGCATTATCGTGATAAAAAATGTATCATATTTTTATCTTACTGGTAACAAACAATCGGATTTTTTAAATATCTTAATCATATTGTTTTTTAATAATATAATTTGTCTATAAAAATGCTAAAAACAACCAATTTTGAGATCAAATTTACCACTGTCATCCTTTTCATCGCATTCATCAGCAACCAACTACGATGGATTTGATGGCTAATCACCCTTAAATCAGCAAATGATTAAATAAAGTAAAAACAGTTTTTGAATTTTTTTTAACAGATGAGAATAAAAACAAGAAATATCATTTGTCAAATTTTTGGTGCATTGTCGAAATCTCGGATTAACTTGCATTATGGAAAAAAGCATTGCGATTTATAATGGATCGAGCGTAAATTTATCAAAATTACAGAAGCAAAAGGTTTTGAAAGAGTTTAGACTATAAGACAGGAACTTTAAATAAATTACATTAAAAATCCTTTATATTTAAGCATTCCGAGAGATACATTAATTCCAATCAATCCTACTATTTGACAGGAAAAAAGTTTTTCTGATTCCTACAACATAATTAATAAGATATTAAGTAACTGTTTTGCTGTATTTATTCTTGAACATTACTAACTGACCAAAGGCTAACATACCGCATTGCTTCTGTTGAGAATAATCTACAATGTACATTTTTTCTTTAAAGAAAAAAAATGAAACATGAACTTTTTATCTGGTTTATGAGAAAATATGCTTATTTGATAAATTCATTGTTTCTGTTTGAGAAAATACTCACATTTTGCAAAGATTCTTTTTTAGAGGTATAGTTGCATAGTAAGAAATTTTTGTGTAAATCGACGTAATACAATTTTGGAGAGTGAAATCATGAGGTCGGTTCATTTTTTTAAATGTGTGTCAAAATTGTTATAATTGTTTCATCTGTCTATGGAGGGTAGAGAGATCTTAAAAAGTGGCTCAGAATAGCATTTAATAAAGAAGCGCTAGTGTAGCGGAGGCATTATGTGAACCAATGGTCTTAACCGCAATACATAAAGTTTAAAAACGGCCCCCTGGAACACAAGCGCCATCTTAATTTACTGCAATTTAAGGGCCATTTTTGTTACACAGATGATGATTCTAGTCTTTAGAATACACGCTTCTGTCTTAAATAAATAACAGCCTAAATGTTGTTCCTAATACTTCTTTACAGTTATCAATACACAGATTTGTTTTAAGGATGTAATTATCTGTTCTTATTGAAAATAAAATTGAATTTAGAAGACACAGTCATAAAAATTTATAAATTGGCTTAAAAATAAATTTTTGTAACTAAAATGATTGTATTTTATAGTTTGCAAGAAAAATTAAAAACAACGCATATTTATCACACTTAATGAGCGATCTGTGGAAGCGTAAAATATCCAATATCCTAAATAAAAATAAATAGGTTTAATTTTTACTTGATTATTTGTATTGTTAGGACACTTGTACGGTTAAATCTTTTACTATATATTTTAATTATGCTTAAATACAAAATTTAGTTAAAAAACCTAAGAAATCTCTTCTTTATTACCAATTATAGAATATATTGATATTTTTATGTATTCAGACTGACTTATTAAACAACACACACTGATAACAATCCGAGGTAATAAGAAAACCATTCCAAAGATTTTCCCTTAAATCCATAAGCTTCAAACTTGCTCAGCAGTTCTCTGTGATCTAACAGTCAAATGCTTTAGTGAGATCATAGTATACCGCCGAAGCAACCTCTCCATCATTCAGGCTTAGATAAAGTCTGTTGAGAAAAGAAAACATTGCATCAAAGGTTTTTGTGTTTACCATAAACCCGAACTGAGCAAGAGCAAATAAACGATATCCAGTCAAAAAAGTAGTCATACGCTTTTCTACAAGTTTTTCGATAATTTTTGCGAAAGTTATAAAGAAAGAAATCGGTCAAAAACAGGAAAACACATAAGAATTTTAAGCCTTCAGTGGATAGTTAAAAATAAGAACAGCATTCCAATCTCTACCCGCACAAAGTTGATAAAACTTATCATAGTTATTTCTAGTATACCTTCTAAAACGTTTCGCTATCTTAGGTCGCTTCGTCAAAAGGTTAAAATTACACAAAACAACCTCATGATCTGATAGGCCGCGTTTACAACATACCACTTAATGGAATTAATATCTATATTTAAAGATGCATAATCAATTATAGATTACGAATGTACGAGTAGAATCATTAATAATATGCATCCTTAGTCTAAATAAGTCAAACAAATTTTATAATATATCTATATATTTGCAGACTTGTTTAAAAAAAATGAACATTAAAATCACCCTCTTAAATAATATGTGAGTTTGTAGGAATTCCCAAGATAAGTAATTCGGGTCTGGATATAAAACAATTAAAATTAGGACTAGGCGGTCTGTATAGACAAATTTAAAAAAATATTTAGCTTGACCGAGTAAACTCTGGTGAATTCTAATTCATTCTCAACTGGTAAATGATTTAGTGTATTAGAATCGATGAAACTATACATATTAAAAAATATCTCGAACCAGCACCACAGTACCCCAATAAATAAAGTTTTTGCTAGAATAATTAGACACAATACAATAGTCCTGCAAATAAATTTGTTCGCCTTCACCTAAACAGTGGTCTGTTAAAAGTAAGATACTAGGGTAGCCAATACTGTCGACCAACAATTCAAGTTCGTTCATCTTACTTCTCATAGATTGCACATTCAAAAGCATTCTAGAAAATCTATCTACTTTCTCTTTAAAAAAAGCATTCTGCCAAGTACAATTATTGCTCGAATTAGGTAGAGCTTCTACAGACCTACTAACAGTAGAGTTTTCCACTTGAGAACCAAAATCTATCATTTTTGAACATATAAATTTACATAAAAGTTTATTAGCATTATAAGACGGCTGCGAATAATTTGATCTTTTGTAAGAGTGCATAAAACTGTCCATGGAATATAACATTGAGCCCTATTTAAACAGTTCAGAAGTAGGGTGTTGTTTCCGTGAATAAAATTATTTAATACTTTACTGTTTGAAGCAAAAGATAAACTAATCACAAAGAGACTTGTTTTTTCCGAGATAGATATCAGATTAATTGCTTCATTCTCTTTAATAGGTACAACTTTTCATGATTTTTTTACCACTAAAAACCACTACATAATCGTTTTTTGTCAATTGCCTACTATAACTTAATGTTTCAGAGACAATATCACTGCACAAAACGTTCTTTTTATACTGGCAGTTAATGTCATACCAGCCTTTGCCATAATTTTTAAAAATAGTTGTACATTCTATTACATTTTATTTGTCACCAACAATGAAGAGTTGATTATTTTTCGTTAAATTGTTTTGACCAATAGAAGTTATTATTGTCCTGGAATCACAAGTCGATTATCTACCATATTGTCGTTTTGGCCTTTGCCATAACCGATATTAACAGGAGCCTTGGCACTGCAGTGAATGGTTTCCTTTCAACCAGCAAGCCATAGGATAGTTCAGCAGTATAAAGTGCATTATCATTTTCCAACGTTCGTATAGTTTCGACCAGACTTCCGTTAATTTGATTCAGGTCATCTAGTTCCGTCTTCGCTACTTCGTGGGCAGTCTTAATAAAGGTAATTGCTTTTTTAAGCTCTGTGTTGATATTACTTATATCAATAATTTCCATATTTAAATAAGAAAGTTGTTTGATTTTTTGTTTAAGTTCTCCTAAGAACTTGTATTCCGTATCTAGTGTTTCAAAATGCTAATCTAGCTGACCAAAAGTCAAAAAACGGCAGTTTAAATATTGGAATCAAAATACGCATAAACAACAAATATAGAGCAACCTAGAACAGAGGAAGTAAAAAAGAGGCGATCAAACTTGTATAAGTATACGGAAAGTGGGGTTTATTTAAACATAAGCTATGACTCCCCAGCTCCTAGATATTTCAATTTCACATCATTCCTGAAAAGTAGTTTTACAAGTGTGTGCTAGTAGTGGTAAGTAAATGTTTTATTGCCCATAAATCATAATTTAAAACAAATTCATAAGACAGCTATAATTTATATAAAAATTCAACAGAATTTACGTAAACTTTCATACTCAGAAATACATATTTCTTAGAGAACGTGCTAGAGCGCCATGACCCCCTTTAAAAACATATTCTAGAACTGTCCTTAAATAAGTTACAATTGCTTATAGATCCATATGTAGCCATACCTAAAAGTAATCGGGTCTTTAATTCCTTTTCAGAAACTTTGTATACCGTTCTATATATGGAATTAACCAAAAGAAACCATAACGAGAACTAACCATGTAACGAAACCTATAAATTTTATTAATTAAAATTTATTAGCATATATATTAAAGTGTGCGTGGCCGAAGGCAATAATTTTGGTCAGCTAGATTAGATTTTTAAAACACTGTGCGTCATCGGTAAAGTTCTGAGTTTTTCTTCGGACCTTTTTTTAAATAAATATCTTTCTCCTTTAATTCTTTATTAAGTTTTTCAAGCTTACCTCTTAGGCTTTCCATATCCGACGCATAGTTATTTTTTGCTTGCTCTAGCTGCTTGTCATTTTCCCCTTTTAACCCTTGAATTTTTAGAATTTAATTTATTATTATAATCATCATTGTTTTAATTAAAATCCTTCATGCACTTTTTGGAGCATAAAATTTTATGTCTCCCAACTAATTTAAAAGTAAGCCTTTCAATACAACTTTTGTAAAATATTTTAAAATGCAAAACTAGGTTTCTTTCTTTCTAATTTTAGGACAGCACTTAAAAATCATATCTGTGTCAGTCATGATGTGCAACAAAAAAATTTGTTTTAGTTTATATATATACATACATATATATATATATATACAGTGTGACCAGTAAAGTCCGCATCATATGGGATTTTTTTTTAATAATAGATTTATTTGAAATTTGACTTTGGCATCAATTTCTGCTTCGATCGAGATGAAAATTAACCAAAAAATAATATAATAATAATAATGGACCGATACCCAAGAAATTTATTACCTTTGTTGTTTAACTGGTCGGCCAAGACTTCCTCCTCTTTATATATATATATATATATATATATATATATATATATATATATATATATATATATATATATATATATATATATAATGTCGCAGCCAACTAGCTTAATTAGCCGTTTAATCAACAGCCTAGCCTCTTTACTAAACAGCGCCTTTTAACTAGCAGCCTAAATAATATTCAGCCGTAACGTTTGTTGCAACATTTAATAAACTGGCTGGCTAATGCTTAGGCCAATCGTACGATAGGGTGACCATGTGACAGAAATAAAGATGATAAATGCCGGGTGTTTCTCAAAGGTGGTTCCCCCCTATAACTTTTTTATTTTTTAAGATGAGAAAATAAAATTTGGCATGTCGATATATGTCCTAAAAATGCATTGAATGACGTGTTCAATTAATTCTGACGATTTCCGGTTTCACCGGAAATGACCTCAACTTTTGAATTTTTAATGGAACACCCTGTATTTTTTTTACCTATTCTATAGAAAATGACATTGTAAATACAATGACACCCCATATGTCAACTTTTGACATTTTTCTGAAAAAATATTTAATTTTTTAAAATTCAATTTAGAGTGCCATGACGTCGTTAAAACAACCAATTTTGAGTCAAGGAGGCGTGAAAAAATAGTTTTAATTATCTGACGTGTTATAAGTCTTTTCCAGAAAGGTTAAAAGATTCCAAAATTTTATTTCGAGACATAACTTAATTTTTTCAAATGGAACGATGGTGGCTCTTTGGCATATTTAAAAAGAGCATTTTTTTGTAAATAATTTGATACCCCATACTTAATATTTTAAGTTAAATCAACACAAAATAGGCATAGTAGTTGTTGCTTATAAAATTATTAAAACATCCGAGCCATGGCATTCGATTAAAAGAGTCATATGTATTTCGCCAATTTTGTCAGGTAGGCTTGGAAATAAACAAAAACTTTGATGTTAAACATACTTTAATAATTAAATGAAAGTTAGTTATTTAAAGTTGTTGCTGTGTTTATTAATAAGGCATTTTGATTTAAATCCCTTTAAATATAATAATTAATAATAATATAATAATTACTATTTTTATAAGCAACAACTAATATGCCTATTTTTTTAGCTTTTTTGTGTTGATTTAACTCCAAATTATCAAGTATGGGGTATCAAATTATTCACAAAAAAATGCTCTTTTCGAATATGCCAACGAGCCACCCTCGTTCCATTTGAAAAAAATGAGTTATGTTTAGAAATAAAATTTTGAAATCTTTGTACCTTTCTGAAAAAGACATAAAATACGAGAGAAAATTAAAACTATTTTTCCACGCCTCCTGGACTCAACGTTGGTTGTTTTAACGACGTCATGGCACTCTAGATTGAATTTTAAAAAACTAAATATTTTTGAAGAAAAATGTCAAAAGTTGACATATGGGGTGTCATTGTATTTAGAATGTCATTTTCTATCGAATAGGTAAAAAAATACAGGGTGTTCTATTTAAAATTCAAAAGTTGAGGTCATTTCCAGTGAAACCGGAAATCGTCAGAAACAATTAAACACGTCATTCAATGCATTTTTAGGTCATATATCGACACGCCAAATTTCATTTTCTCATCTTAAAAATTAATAAAGTTATATATATATATATATATATATATATATATATATATATATATATATATATATATATATATATATATATATATATATATATATATATATATATATATATATATATATATATATATATATATATTATATATATATATATAATATATATATATATATATTTATATATATATATATATATATATATATATATATATATATATATATATATATATATATATATATATATATATATATATATATATATATATATATATATATATATATATATATATATATATATATATATATATATATACAGCAAAATCCAATATTGGGGTATCGATCAGGTGGGCTTAAGAAAACTCTTTCTACTACGCCGAGCTTTCGGAAAACTTTATTCCTTTTTCAAGGGTGCAAAGTGAGTTAATTGTGAAGCAATCTTATAGAAATTATCAAAATTCCATTTATCGAGTATAATTTATAAATACAACACATGTTATTTTTTATGATTGATCAACAAAAGACCGACATTGTTGTCGGTCATTGGTTGGAACCACATGCAGCAGTCTGTTTTTTTAATTATTATATATATATATATATATATATATATATATATATATATATATATATATATATATATATATATATATATATATATATATATATATATATATATATATATATATATATATATGTACATTTATTTTCCGGTTTACAATCCGTTTGTCAGTAGATGAATTTTCACGACGTTTCGCCAAGATCTCAGTTGGCATTTTCAAGTGATGCTTCCTGGGTGGCTGCTCGACTTGGAATGAGTGCTTTGGTCCTTAGGATTGTTGCAAAAGTAACTTTTTATAATAATTCTTTTTATTTTTTAAACCCCCATAAATTCTAAAACTATTTTAAATAATCCAAAATATCATTTCCCATATATTAAATAAATAATCTTATTAAAATATTCCTATAATACACGAAAAACCTAACACAGTAAAAATGCAAGGCAGAAAACTACCTGCTTAATTACCTGGGATTTTACGCGGAACACCTCTCAGGGTCCGCATTTCTTTTAAATCTCTTGCCCCAGTTTAGACCGAAATTAATACATTAAAAAATCCCAGTATTAATAATTAATTTAATAATAAATTAATAAAAGAATACTAAGTTATGATTTAAATGGGCGTTTTGCGTGGAAAAAGGGGAGTGGTCAGGAGTTACCGGCTGCTTGAAAATTTTTGATAGTCAAAAATTATTCACGCCAAAACGGTCCTATTCCGTGTGGGAAAATCCACGATTCTGGGAAAAATACTGAATGAATTTTCAATTAGTTTTCATAATAAGTTAGCCCCGGACCAATTACATAATTTAAAACTTTAAACAGGGTCCTAGGGTAATAAATAAATTTAGTATTCAATAATTCATAGGGAAAATATCCCGTAAAAAATGCCTCCTTCGCGGAAAAACCGCTGGGAAATCTGTAATTAATAAGGGATTCTAATGGGATTAGGTTTAAACTAAAGGGACTTATCAAACGCGTATTTTAAGACTAAAATCACGGCGTAAAGTTAATTGAGTCGCAAATAAATTGAAAATTAAGGGTCGCGACACGTTAAAAAATAGCTCGATTTTTCGATTTCAAAAGAGGAACCAAAGTCGCGATTCCAGGGTGACTCAGGCGGCTCGTGATTGGTCAGAAGCAAAAACTACGCAGTTAGGAATTGGTAGAACGAATAAAAGCCAAGGGCTTTTTAGAGAAATCAAGAGATCATTACTAGCTTTCGTCCACGACACTTCGCGTTATTTTTTAAAAGATCTCTCGACTCCCTGTCAACTCGTAGACGGGCCTCAAGTCGATCGGTGCGCCTGCTAAATGCCAGCAATATTCCCAGCACTTGCACTCGCTGGGTAAAAGAGGGGATTAGCACTGTGTATTGGCCATTCTATTTCAAAAGCCAGTGTGGTATTTGGTAGAATTTCCTTTACTGAAGAAGTAGGATAATTAAGAAAAATTCTCGCGGCGCGTTTTCTAGTGGAATTCGGTTAAATAGGTACAGGAAAGTCCGCGGAGTACTAGTGACTGCCTACGTCAGTACTCAGGAGTTGGATAGCCGCTATCGCTCCAAAGGTAAAAGCTTTCCTTCTTAATCCGAAAAATAAGTTTTCCGGGCCCCTACGAAATCCAGCTGTTCCATGCATTGATGGCCAGTCCGGGAAAGTAGTTTGGGATAGAACTCTAAAAAACTGAAAGATAGAAAAACCGCCCTAAGCAGAAATTAATTTCTTAATTTGCAAAATTCATCGTAATTTGCTCCAGACCTTCAGTCGGGACTCTGGCCTGCACGCACCGGAATCAAGTTTTAAAAAAATTAGAGACTTTAAGAATTTTGCTGATTTAGTGTTTTTAATATAAAAGCCGTGCTAAGTCCGATAGCAATTTTCTCTTAAAAAACTTATGTTTTCCTGATTGGACATTTTAATTAAAAGGATCTCTTCAAAATTTAAATTAGTGGGAAAAAACTCATTTCCTAATTTCTACATTTATAAAAATATATGTAAGCCTTTAATAAGGTATTTTTCAGCAAAATATTTTATTTTTGTAATTAGCCATTTTAGAGCTAATTTTAAAATTAAATGTTAGGTTAAGTAGTTGGATAATTTTAAGTATTAATTTTGGTAATTTTGTGAAAATTGAAAGCCTTTTTTGATTTTTGTATTGAACCTTATTTTGCTAAATTTGTAAAAATTTGGAAAAAATTGGTTTGTTCAAATTTCGGAAAATTAAGTTTTTAAGTTTTATTTGATGCACTGAATTAATTGCTTCTTAATTAGAAAACTATTTTTATTTTTTTTCTTTGATCCCGAACTGATCTGGAATGAAAAAGCTGTTATATATCTAGAAGTATAACTAATTTTTCCAAATAGCATTTTGCTTTCAATTTTTTGAGTTTGGATTTTTATTTCTTTATAAGTGTAACACAACCTCAAAAAATAATTAATTATCTAAGGACTTATTAGTCACTTTGCTAATAAACACAGACTAAATAAGCGTGTAGGGAAAGTGAAAAACAATTAGTTAAAACCGCCAAATAAACATTCGTGAGTTTTAAAGACATTTTAAAAGCACAGTAGGACTTTTGGTGCTATTAAATCTTAAGCATTAGCAAACTTATTTTGGTAACGCAAAACGTTAATTAGTTAATTATAGGGCATTGTAAATATTAATTTTAAGTTTTGTAAATATTAGCTTTAAGTTAACCTTTGTAAAGAGCTCTATAATAGACGACGGACTTGCCCCTTACCCCTCAGGACTGACTGGTCCAGATTTTTTTCTTAAAAGTGCCTATTCAAAATTTTTGATTTTCTAATTAAAATTTTCTTTAACTATTTTTCAAAATGGAAAATAGCACTCCTATTAGCATGCACCTTTTAACTTCTGAGGCTATTTCAGCTCACGAAGATATAAATAATCCCCGGCACGATTTTACCCCCTTATTTATCAAGTCACATTTATGGGGCGGTGAATAATTATCCGGGTTCACCGGGTGGAAGGGGGTTTTTTCCCCCACCCTTTTTGGGTGAGGCCCCCCAATGAGGCCAATGTGACTTTCCCTGCTAAAACTAACAAAAGAGACTTTGACAGATTGTTAAAAAAATTTTTGAAATAAAGATACTGTAGATAGGTTTTAAAAAAGAGGCCCCACGCGGATAGTTTTAAACAGGGAAGTATAAGAATTCGGGAGACGGAGAGGAAGTCCCCTTTTGTCCCGGATTAAATAGGCCGGGCAAAGTATGGGAAAAAAAATTGATTTTTTTGAAACCCTGTCGGAAGCGAAAAAGGGTTTAAAAATGGCATCTTGCCCTTAGCCCCTCCCCCCCTGTTTTTGGGTTTCCCCTCAGGATACCAAGCTGCGTGATATGCATAGGCACCAAAGTACCGAGGATGCCCATGAGACCTATACTATTAGGCCTCATGACAACCCTGATGGGAAACGGGACATCGCCTATAACAACATAGCGAAGCGCATAATTTGGCAACAGGATGTCCTTTTATACGGCTGCGTAGGTTGTATCTTGGTTCCGGTTCATTGGTTGTCATGCTTCGTTGGGTTTGTTGACTTGTTGCCGGGTGTTCTTGGTTTGTCGTCTTTGACCTGTTTTTGTTTTTAAGTAAGGTTTTCCATATGGTCGGAATGTTTTTTGCATCGTCTCTCTTGTTTAGGTTGTTTGAGTTTTTTTTCGAGTGCTTCTCAAATAAGTTTTGGGGTTTTATTGCAGCGATTTGTTTTGTTTTTAAATTAACAAAAAATTTCATTACGCTTAAGGAAAAATCTAGTTTTTTTAATTTTTAAATGCCAAATTCAGAAAAATTTGTAATTTTTTTTAATAATGGTTTTAGAAAAAAAAATTGGATAACCAGTCGAAACGTCACCTGTATATATTTTTTTAATTAAAAAAAAGACATAATTTTTGTCTGTTTACTTTTTGCCAATCGAACCAAAAAAAACCCGAAAAATTTCCCAAAAAAATTTTATATATATATATATATATATATATATATATATATATATATATATATATATATATATATATATATATATATATATATATATATATATATATATATATATATATATATATATAATAAATATATATATATATATATATATATATATATATATATATATATATATATATATATATATATATATATATATATATATATATATATATATATATATATATATATTCAATACTAATACTCAATACTCAATAATTTATTCATGTTAAATCACAATGTGTTACATACGTCAATCTTACAAACAATTTTTTAAAATTACAAGAATACATATTAATAAACTAAAGGCAACATAGTTTTAAATTACAAAAAAAAATTTTTAAAAATAAAATACTTGTGGATAAAACTACTTACAACATACTAAAATCTGAGTTAAAATATTCGTCAAAAAAATAAAAAAACCCCGTTTATGAGGTAACGTTTCACCCCCTTTGTTAAAACTTTAGCTGGTAGAGTTTTAACATTATCAGGTAGAACATTATAAAAAATTTTTGGGGCCCCAAAGCCTGGACCATCTTGACACCTTTTTTTGACGCCCAATATCGGGGGCCAAATTGTGCCTTGAACGAGTGTAGTAGTCATGGACATCTTCATGAGCTCGAAACTGACTTTCATGCTGCTTAATATACAACAGACACTCCAGCACATACACACAAGGCACAGTCAGCAGACCCAGACCCCATACGCATTCCTGCAATCATCCCTGTAACCCAAACCAGAAAATCCTCTCCTGCCTTTCTTTGCAGACCAAATACCCTATGTACTCCAGCCGGGGCCCCCTGTAAAATTGCATACGAAATATGGGCGTTTTATATATATATATATATATATATATATATATATATATATATATATATATATATATATATATATATATATATATATATATATATATATAAACATATAAAGACATTTGTAAAAAAAAAAAAACCATAAATACCTTTTTTTTGTACTACTGTGTGGTGTTTAAAGGCAACATATTTTTTTTATTTTATAAACTAAGATTTTTTTTTTGTCATAAGGGACTGCTTTCTATTATTTTATTAAATTATAAAAATTTTAACATAAGTCGTCAATATCTTTTCTTTTTTGTTGTTTACGCAATTAGTATTTCTCTATAAAGTAAGTTTATGGTGGTTTTTTCTTAATATTTTAACATTTTTGTTTCAGACATTTTAAAAGTATGCAGACAACATTTGACTATACGCAATTTCATGCTTAAATTTTCAAAAATAATATATAGGTATGATAACCCATCCCATCAACCTCCTGAATATTTGCAGGAAAAAAAAAATTAAAATATGTTAAAAAGTACTATAAACTT
>JAHBCN010006805.1:0-46786 GCA_019359885.1 Listronotus oregonensis
GGGAATTCATTAAGCCACAAATAGAAGCGAGATCAGCTATCACCGCCTTACCAGTAGAACTAAGAAGAGGGCGCGTGCTCTTCTTGGGCTCAATGCTGTTGCAGCCCCCCCCCCCTTTTCCGCCAAACCCGAAAATTACGTTGGCCGTTGTTATGTTTGTCCTCGAGCCAGCAACAAATCTTCCAGAAAATCCTGCGTGAAATGTAAACGTTATGCATGCAAAGAACACATGGCGATATATGCATTAACTGCTTGCCCGACTGAAATTACTGTTTATGTTTATTTTTTTTCATGACCCCAAAGTTTTTTTTGGGTTTTATTTTTTATTTAAGTTGTCATGTGATATCAGAAAATTAGATTTAGTTGACTTTTAGCACATAAAGGTTTTATATTTGTATTCAAAACTTATTATAGGCTAAAAAAGATGAAAAAAGAAGTTTACTTTTTTTTTCTAAATCCACTATCATTGTATATCTACAAAAAAAACAAAGCCACATTGGTTTATATATTTAAAAAAAATATATTTTTAATATTTTTTAAAAAAAAATAATGGCATAAAAACCAAATAATGACAATAAAGAAGGTCTACATATGTAGACCACGCGACTAAACTTGTCCCAATATACCACGCGACCAAGGGGGGGGTTAAAACCAAAAAAGCTATTGTTATAGATTTGTAGAATTTTTAAAAATGTAAGCTGTTTTGTAATTTGGGGGTTTTTAAACCCAAAAAATATGAAAAAAATTGTAAATAGTTTTTCTATGATTATTTTTTAAAAGGGCATATTATTAAAAAAAAAAATATATGTTAAAATATTTCATTGCTTTGAAATTTTTAAAATTTAAAAAAAAAAATAATTTAATTTAGAAAGGGTATCTTATCAATATTAAACTATACTATTATTTATAATAAAACTATTAAATTTTATCATCAACTCTGGGGGTGTTATCTCATTAGCGTCATTTATTTTTTTTTTCCCCTGTAAATGTACCAAAGAAACCCTTTTTTTGGCGAGATTTTGTATGAAATACGTCACAGTTTTGTTGGGAAAAAAAAAATTTAAATTTTCCGATTTAAGTATAATTTTCAACCTGTATAACGTTTTTTTTTAATTTCTGTTCCTAACCAACCCATCTTTGTACTAAAACTCGAGGCCACCCCCATTGTTCGAGTGGTGGTGGTAATGACTTTCAATCCCTTTTTCTCGAGACCACACCTCATTGTTTTTAAGTTACTTAACCAAAAATACTTTGTTTAAATTGAAAAAAAAAAAAAAATTTAAAAAAAAAAATATTATTTAAAAAATTAAAGTCTTATCCAAAAATTTTTTTAGTTTTTTTATTACTTGCCAATATAAAAATTAGCAAACAATTCAAAAAAATTATAATTTTTTAACAGCAAGTGACTTGTGAGAAAAAAAAAATAATAATAAATATAATAAGAAACTATTTGCATAGGTGAAAAAAAAGGGGGGCTAAGTTCCTACCCAAAGATATAGCCCTTTTTTTTAAAAATTAAATTTTTTCTTTTTCCCTGCATTTTAAGAACCATAAAAAAAAGGTTAAATACCACCCGTTCTTTAATTTAAGGTAATTCACTTGCAAAAAAAAACTATTTGTATAGGTGAAAAAAAAGGGGGCTAATTTCCTATCCAAAGATATAACTTAGTTAAATTAATTTTTTTTTTTTCCCTGCTTTTTAAAAAACCCCATCCCAAAAAAAGGTTAAATACCATTTCTTTAAATTAAAAAAATTTTCACTTGTGATAACCTGGTGTGGAAACTTTTTTAAATTTAAAATTTATGTTTTAACAGTTTGGTAGATGAAATTTTTTAAATTAATTATCTTTTTATGTATTCCTATTTATAAATAAAACAAATTTTTTTCTAAGTACAATTTGTGTTTATTTTAATCATACCGGTTAACAATACATATATATATATATATATATATATATATATATATATATATATATATATATATATATATATATATATATATATATATATATATATATATATATATATATATATATATATATATATAATATATATATATATATATATATATATATATATATATATATATATATATATATATATATATATATATATATATATATATAAAAAAAAAAAAAAAAAAAAAAAACTAAACAACATCGGCTTTATCTATGGGGGAGTTAAATTGGTTTGGGAAACCTAACCATTTAACAAATAACTCATATGGTGTATTACTGATTGCCTAAAAACATGTTTAAAAAATTGCAATGTTGGCTAGGAACCCCTGAGATTAGAGGGAAAGGGGTTTTTAAAAAAACCGGCAAAAAGAATTTTTGATTCCAAAAATGTTTTCATAATTTTTTATAGAGGGCAAATACGTAGTTATTTTTGTTATGTGTATTTTAAAATAATAAAAATTTTAATTTTTACACAAACAAATATATTAAAAATCGTTTTAAGGTGTAAAATAAGGGGGCCCCCCTCCTAACCAAAAAAAAAAAAAATATAATAAAAAAATATTTATATAGGTAATTTTTAAAGGGGGTTACTTGCGATAAAAAAACTATTTGTATAGGTGTAAAATAAGGGCTAAGTTCCTATCCCCAAAAAACTAGACCCCTTTTTTTTAAAATTTAAATTTTTTTTTTCCCCCCCCTTTTAAGAACCATAGAAAAAGGTTAAATACCACCCTTTCTTTAAATTAAGGTAATTCATTGTGATAACCTGGTGTGGAAAAAAGACTTAAATTAATATTATGTTTTAACAGTTTGGTAGATGTAATTTTGGATTAATTAATTTCTTTTTATTTTTCCCATTTATAAATAAAAAATAATTTTTTCTAAGTACAATTTGTGTTTATTTTAATCATACCCTTAACAATACAATGTTTTTTATATATATATATATATATATATATATATATATATATATTTATATATATATATATATATATATATATATATTTTATATATATATATATATATATATATTTTTTATATATATATATATATATATATATATATATATATATATATATATATATATATATATATATATATATATATATATATATATATATATATATATATATATATATATATATATATATATATATATATATATATATATATATATATATATATATATATAAAAAACTAAACAACATCGGCTTTTTATCCAGGAGAAAAATTGGGGTTTGGGGAAAAACCCCCCCATTTAACAAATAACTCATATATTTTTCTAAAATTGTTTACTTTTTTAAAGATGGCCAAATTAGAAATCATTTAAAAACCTAATAAAAAATTTTTTTTTTTTTCCCGCATTTTAAGAACCATACCGAAAAAAAAGGGGGAAAAACCACCCCCTTTTTTTAAATTAAGGTAATTCACTTGTGATAACCTGGTGTGGAAACGACTTAAATTAATATTATGTTTTAACAGTTTGGTAGATGTAATTTTGGATTAATTAATTATCTTTTTTTTATGTATTCCTATTTATAAATAAATCTAATTTTTTTTAAGTACAAAATTTTTTTTTATTTTAATCATACCCGTTAACAATAATATATATCCCCAAAAAACATCGGCTTTATCTATAGGAGTTAAATTGGTTTTGGGGAAATAACCATTTAACAAATAACTGATATATTTTTCTAAAATTGTTTTTTTTTTTTAATGATGGTTAGAGAAATCAGTTCTAAAACCTAATAAATACGTCACAGTTTTGTTAGGATAAAAAAATTCTAAATTTTCCGATTTAAGTATAATTTTCAATTTAGAAAGGGTGATTCATCAACATTAAACTATACTATTATTTATGGAACACATATTGTTTCGTGTCCGGTAGTGACAGAGAAGGGGAGGTGTAAGAACTCTCTTCCAATCGGTATCGGTTTATTGAAGTTCATCCTATTGGGAGAAATAAAAAAAGGTGTGCCACAATAGACCGAGCGGTCGCCGTGGGGGCGTAAAAAGTCCCCTTACTTTAAACCACCCCTCCAAAATTTTTGATAACATCAGAAAAAATCAACCAATTTTGCATTTTTTTTAACTATTTTTTTCGTATTTCCCAATAAAAGGGGGGCGAAGTTGATAATAATGAAAACCAAATAGCTCTATTCCCCAAAACCGAACCGAAAAAGGCCATTTAAAAGGGGTATTAATTTTTTTTTAAACAAGTACCACTTTATTTCGATAAAGATTTGGGATAAAGCTATTTAAAGAATTTACCAACTGCACTTTATTTGGAAATCGACAAAGCTAAACCAAACTGGTGCAGAATGAAAAGTTTTTTTTAATTAAATTTTCAATATAGCAAATTTTTGAGGAAAACAGGTTTTAATTAACCGTTCGGTTGCTCCATTTCGCGGTAGTTTTTGAAACTTAAAATAATTTTTTTATTTCTTTTACCACTTTTTTTTAAAAAATTATTTTTTCCCCCCAAACCCTTTATTTTTAATTAGTTTCGAGATACAGCCGTCCTTTGGACACCCGTTAACCTCCTTACGAACACCCATCTTAAAAAAATTTGAAAAAAAAAGAATAAATTTAAAGGCAGCTCAAAACACTGATTTTTTAATAATGTTTTATTTTTATTTATTTAGGCCTTACTTTAAATTTTTTAGGGCATGTATAAAATAAGGTTCAAGCAGATTCATTGAAAAAAATAATATCGATCTTTCGTGAGCTTACCTAATCCGCAATGGTCAAAAAAAAAACCATTTTTTTCCCCCCAAAGTGTGTTTTTTTTCCAAAATGTCTACACAAAACAGTATTTTTGAGAATTGCAAGTGGGGCAGGTTTTTGCTAAATTTTCCCAGTAACAATCAATTTTTAACCACTACTATACAAACAAACCTTTCTCATATATTTAAAATTTTTCTTATGCTTTGAATTCAACAAAATAATTAATTATTATTAATTAGAGTAGTAAATATTTATATGGCTGCAGCGCACTAAAAACCAATAGATTTATTAATAACAGAACTATAAGATTTGGAGTAAAAAATAAATTTAATTGCAAAGTTAGTGTGGTATTACTCAATAATTCAGGAGGTACTTAATATTGGATTTACATACCAAATCGCATACCCGCCTATCAAGTTATAATAGGAATTGAAAATGCAACCAGAGTAACCAACAACTCGGATAGTATCATCGACCACGTCTTATCTGACCAACACAATAAATTTAATTGCAAAGTTTTTATCAGAATTAACTTAATCTCTGATCACAATCAGCTTAACATCACTATAATAAAAAATAGGAAATTTTATTCTCACTAAATTTTTAATAAATTTTATTAAATAAGAATTACCCTTTATATCCAAAGTAAGTAGGTACATTTTAAATATATAAATGCTTAAATATAGACACTGCTTTTTTAGAAAAAAATTAACCTTATATTAGGACAAAATTAAATTTTTACTAAAGTTACATAATAATACTAAAATCTTGGACTTCCATTGTCTTTATTTGTTAATTGATTTACAACGTTTCGGTTGGTGATGTATCTTTAACCGTTTTCAAGTAATAACGGATAAAACGGTTGAGAATACATCATAACAAAGTGTTAATATCACTCATCAAAACAATGGAAGTAGTACAAAGTGATCTGAAACCACTGTATTGTCTTACCCTTTTAAAGAAACGAAATAAGTTAGTGGCTTAAAAAATGCAATTTTTTAAGCAAGGGTGGGCCGACACCTGCCTGTTTGGATCATTTTAGCTAATTAACTTGCATTTAATTACACAGTTACACACACAAAAAAATCCGCCATCACGTCACCATTTTTTTCTACCCTAAAAAAACTGCTAAAAAAAGTAAAAATCAAAGAAAATTAGCTAGGAAAAACTGGATTTTTTTAGATCCAACTTTACGTTTACCTCAAAAAGAGGACTAAAAATCACCATTTTCAAATCTTCGCGGATTTCACCTAAACTTCGTACTGGTTTTTTTTTAGTCGCTGATTACAAATCTGAAGTCAAATTCGAAAACTTCATAATGGCGAATCCAAAATGGTATATGTGTTTTTCAAGATGCCAAATAAATTTTTCGAAAATTGACGGATTTAAGCCAAATTTTGTATGAGGTGGTTTTTGAGGTTGCTGATTCTGAATCTGAAGTCAAATTTAAAACATTCATAATGACAGATCCAATATGGTGGATAAAATAAGCAAAAACACCAAAAACCCCCCATACGAAATTTGGGCAAGATCCGTAAACATTTAAAAATAGTGATTTTTAGTTCTTTTTTAAGGTTAAAAAAAACTACATGTTCTACTATAATTCTGGTTTTAAATTTGGATTTAGCAGGTCCTTTATATGAGTTAAAGTGAGATGTAAAAAAAATCACCTTTTTATAGTTAATTTTCATTAATTTTTACTATTTTTTACCATTCTGGCTGTGGCAAAATTACTACGGAAAACACTCATAGAAAGTATACCAAACTTTTTTTTGTAACTAACTTATTAAAGGAGATTATCTAAACATTAAATTTACCTAAAAGATATCCCGTAAAACAATTCCAAATAGGTGATACAAGTATACAGATATTAAAAAGAATCTATAATGTTGCATTTTTAAAAATATAATGTAACTTTTTTTTCCTCCAAATTTTTTAAATTTGTAAAAATATTTTTTAATCAATCTTTTTTTTTTGTAGAGTCCACTTTATAGTCAATTTGTAAAAAAAAACTTGGTTTAGTTTAACCGTAATTAACTTCTTTTTTATGCAAACCTCACATAAATTTTTTTAGGTGTGAAAAGCAGTAATTGTTTATCTTTCTAATAATTTAATCTTAACAAAAACCTTATTAATGTACGAATCTGCTAGAATTTAAACCTTGTTTTAACCAATTAGGTAAATTATTTGATTCCTTAGAAAACCCCTTAACGTACATTTATGGATTATTCAATCTGTCAAAATTAAGAGCTTGCCTTAATTAAAGATGTTATCAAATTTGGTTTTTGATTTTTTTATTATTTTTATTATTTCTTACATTTTCGCATTATTAAAAGTCGTTTGGAGTGGTGTGTGGAATATAACAATAATTCTCCGAAAATGCAATTGGGTTTTAAGAGGGGCAAGGGAGTCGCAGACTGCATTGCTCATTTGACCCTGGATATACAGAGTAATTTTTCAAAAAATCAATATTTGACTGCAGTATTCTTGGATATATCGAGTGCATATGACAATAAGTTTGTATATACTGGTAGAAAAAATGGTTAGTTTGACATCCTGATTTACACGGCTATAAATATTATAAATATATTCATTAACAGAAATATTTCTATTAAAGGGTTAGAACAATTACTGGGACAGAATAACAAGTCAGGGCTTACCACTAAGGATCCGTTCTCAGTCTATTTTCTTTTTAATATATACACATCAGATGTCCTAAACATGAACTAAAGCTAATATTCTGCAATACACAGATGATTTTTGTATATATACCTCTCACAAAAACCTTAGAAAATAGCATTGAAAATATCAATAACATGAATATCCTCTAAAACTATTTCTTCAGTAATGGTTTGAAATTTCACCATCTAAATCCGAACTTACCGTTTTCACTCGGAATAATCTAACTTATCAGGGCACTATAAAATTGGGCTCATATGATATCCCACAAACGATGCTCTCGTTATCTTGGAGTCATACTTGATCAAGAGTGGCGTGGGAAGACCAAATTAACTCTATTGTGACTAGGGGTGATAAAAATTTAAATTTATTAAAGGCCACTACCAAACGTCCATTGATTGCTGACCTAAAACGGCATTATTGTTTTTATAGGGCATATACTAGGTCCTTATTGATTTTTCTTCAATATCTTATGGCAGCGCTACCAAAACCAGGCTTGAAAGATGACCGTTTACAATATAGAGCCAGCGTATAGTTAATGGTGCATTTTGCTTACGCCGGTACAAGCACTTTTGACTGAAACCAGGAGCTCCATTGTCTCTAAGACTGAGCATGTTTAACGAGAAATTTCTTATTAAAAATGTTTATGTTACTAATGATTTTCTTATAAACAAGGTGGGTAAGCTGGCTACAGAAAACTAAACTCTTAAATTTTGGAGACACAAAAACTTCCGCCACTAGCAGATGCACTTTGTTGAATTATCGCAATTGTAAAGGATATTGTTATCTATGACAAACTACCCTTTTTATGGATACATATAAAAATATTTTATGTAACTTACAACAATAGTATATCCCCAGTACACTGGTCTTGTTCAACTAAATAACAATATAGTAAAGGATATTTACAAAATTTTTCTAATTATACAATATATACCGATGGATCTAAAACATAAGAAGGGGTTGAAGTTGCGCTTATTATGCACCCATGGATAATGTTTCTAAATGCTTTAAACTCCATGATAATGCCAATATTTTTACAGCTGAGATGTATGCTATACTACAGGCACTGGAGTACATTTTCCCAACATGGGAGGGCGAATAAATATACTATCCTGCTTTCAGATTCAATGTCGTCTCTTAAGGCAATTAGTAATCATAAAAATATCTATCGGAAATCCATTGGTTTTTGAAATTTTTCAAGAATAACTATCCTTCAGGATAAAAAAGTTGACATTCTTTTTTTATGGACTAAAGGGCACTCTGGTATCCAGGCAATGAACACGTTGATAGATTGGCTAGAGAAGCCATTAACAGTAATATTAATATCTCTGAATACAATTTTTATGATACCTTTTCGATTATAAAAGAAAATATATACAGTTAATTGGCGTGATATGTATCAGAGCTATGCACGCCAGAACATAAATAGATACACTCGAACATATCCCAACCTTGTTGCCAAACCAAAAGATGTGTGTGAGAAAGCTGTAGGACTCGTAAACCCAACTCTATCCTTATTTGTAATCCCTTTATCTGGTCGATTATCCTCTGTTTGTGTTAATTATCAAAATCTATACGAATAGACCACTATGGCGTGAAGCAGTGTGCCCCTTGTCATGCATGTTTTGATTCTTCGCAAGCAGTTCCCAATTTGTGACTTATTTCGAAGTGTATGTCTGTATGAATCCTTATTATATATTGTAAATGGTTTAGGTATAATAATTCCATGTATACGAATATTTATCGTATAGATTTTTATACAGATACTCATTGAAAAAATATTTGGTTAAAAAAAAACTTAAATATAATACGTTAAATGTAGTGGCTGTACGCATTCCTGTGCAAAGCCAACCAAAGCAAAAAAAAAAACATTTTAAACCCTTAAAATAATTAGTTAACGTACGCTTGGTATTTGCGCAATTTGGCAGAAGTTTAAATTAATTTCACATTTTTTTGTTAGCGTAAGTCACATAATTAGTCATTCAATTTTTTTAAACATATTTTTCGTAATTTAGGCCAGTATTGGGTATACATTATTCGGTATAAAAGTTTTATTTGAACAAACTTGTAAGTTATTTTACATACAACATTAACTTTGACAGCTTACTTTCATTAAAAGTACTTCGCGTTGTTAATTATTTCTCATGGCTACTAATTTCTTTTTGTATTTAAGGACCAAATAAAATCCTTAATTAATCCACTTAATTCTAAAACACATAAACTTGACAAAAATTAGAAATAAATGATAAATTATAGTAGGCATAAATGGCTGTAATAAAATTAGAGTAATATGTCTACGCCTAAGAAAGTTTAGTCTAGTAGACTTTAATAAAATAGTCTGCTGAAAAACATTTTCATTGTAAAACTAAATTTATTATTCCTTTGTTTTAAGACGGTGTAATTCGCTATTTGGTAACAATATATCTGATTATTTCCAAGGCTGATTCGAAATATACATACTTATGAAATTAATGTATCTTAGATAAGGGTGCATTACTAATAATCCGATATTAAAACTAAAACTACTTTTGAAACAATTAAAATGATTTTTTTTGACAGGTCACCATGACAACGCATGTATTTTGTCGGAAATTTTTCTCTTTACGGTGGGTAACCATCAGCGACATAATGACTTTTTTTTTTGACTAAAAAATATAATTATGACTTTCCACCAATTGCAGTAAAACAAATCATACGTTATATAAAATTACGAACTATGTCAATTATTAAAAAAGTATTTTTTACCACACCTGCGTGAAAAGTTAGAGTATTTTTTCCTATTATGAGAGATATGAAGATCTTGTATATTCTACCGAGTATAAATATATAATTATAACACAACCCTATGTACCATAATAAGTAAAAAAATAAAGCTTAAAAATATGGCGAAAATCAAAATAATTGAAGTTTTTAGTATTTTTGTTAACTAATTTTGTCTAGGTTTTAAACAGATAAGCTAGTTAATTACTGTAATGGATGTAAAACAGAAGAAAGGAGCATAAATATGTATAAATTTAACTAACTTACTCAAGCCACATTTATTTACTTATAGCCCTGGAGCCAGGTAAAAATTTGGTTAATGTTTCATCTCAAATGATAATTAGTAAAATGCATCAGAGGGGTTGTATCATAAAGCTTCGTGAAGTTAGCTGCGGTTTGGTGCTGGGGCAATAAGCCGCGGTAGCCTTTTTAATAAAGATAAGCACTAAATGACTGATGGCACATTGTTGTTCATAAATAGGAGGCGATAATATAAAGTAACAATTTCTAAAAATATGTTGCGGTGTAACTGCGTCCTAAAGTTTTACCTTGGACATAGATTGGCATGCTCTTCAATAAACTTTAATAGAATAGTTCTTCAAAATAATTAGGGAAGCTAACAATAAATTGACCCCATTAGAATTACATGGGTTTCCTATATCCCGCCCGGCGATGCACAACCCGGTATATTCAGTCATTTTCTCCCAACTTAAATTTTGTAAAATTGTAGCTAACTCAATATATCGAAGAAAAAAATCGAACTTACTATAACATGGAATTTGCATACGTCAACTGTGCGATCGAACTTAAAAAACCATTTTGAGAAATAACTAAAATAATTTAAGATGCGTCATTTTCTGCCAGACTAATGTTGTTAGCTAATTGTCAATATACTGCTATTATTAATTAAAAAAAAATCAGCCAGCAGTAAGTCGATAGATGCTCCGCCCAACTTCTGCGTTATAGCTATAAGTATCAGCTGATGGTTTGCACCGAGAGATTCAGCCAAAAGAAGTTTGAAAAAAAAACGTGGAAGCCCAATACTATGGCGTATTCGATCAAAAAATGTCGGCCCACTATGCAAATAACTGTCGTAGGCCCCTCGATTCTGCGCAGTAATAAAATTCCCCAAAGTATTGTAATGTGTTGCCCTACCTACACAGTTTGTAGGTAGGTAACACGACCATCTTGTGACAGAGCCGGAGTCCCGTTTTTGTGTGCGACGGCGCGGGTGTTTATGAAACCATAATTGCGCTGTGCCGTTGCGTTGTCTCATAAACCCTTCGGCGAATTACATGTTTGTTGTCGTTTGCGCCGTATTAATTTCGATTTTTTATGTGATTTTATTTTTGTGGTTTTGCAGAAGTTTTGGATTGATAAAACCTTCATATTTTAGTGATTTATTGATTTTATTTAATTGTGACTATAATTTTGTGTTTGTGTTTGTTACTTACAATATTGTAACAAAATGCCTGAAAGTTGCATGCTTTTTGTCTTGCAAATCCAAGGGGTAACATACCCGGAATACCCCTGATTAGGAAAACAAGAGCAGTTCAATTCAAATATCCATTTACAAGACGATAAACTAATCTTGAATTGGGGCTTCAACAATCTTGTCCAGTTTAATGCTTCAAAGACACACTCATGTTTAGTGTCGCGAAAAAGAAGTTATTTAATCATTTTGACATTACTTTTAAGGCAACGCTAACTTTGACAGAAACACATTACATCCATAGCTTCCCAGATGCTTTAAAAAGGTTGGATTCCTCTTTTAAGCAAGTAAAGTATTTCTATCTATCAGAAAACTGCTTATACCCTGTATATTCTAATCAGCATGTCACATTTGAAGTCTGTGTTCTTGATTCCATTCCAGAAAAAGATCTGTTTGTCTTATTAATGATCCCAACTACTTACAGAAAAGCTTCCGTCTCTTTCCCACCGACGGGCTGGAGGGGATATATTACATTTTTATTGTTTTTGGCTTCTTCTCAGGGACGGCAAGTATAATTCCTCAGCGAAAACAACAGAGCAACACGTAGTGCCACATTTTATGCATCCTTTTTACAGTCCAACTTAAAGAAGGCTGAACTACCGCTGCTGATTTCAGCCCATACCCAGAGTGTCTGAACTAAAATCTGCTGCTGCATAAATATTTAGATCTGGTGTACATAAAATTCCCCTTTACCACTTAACGGTACGTTAGTTTGAAGCCTCAGTGGTGGACTGTCTAACGATACAAAATCACATATGTAAAAAAACTTTATACTTTTGTTAAATTTGTTTATGTTATCTGCATGAGGTAACACTATTTTTATTGTACTTTTATACAAATTATAAATTTATAAAATATTATATTACTTTAAAACACAAAAAACCAGTTCAAATTATGGTTAGTTATTACTCTTGACCCTTACCGATCCTGGTTGATTTTTTGCATACGGAGGTGCTGATTAGAAATCTAAAGTAAGTTTTTCGACAACATTTTATTTTCCAGATATCGATCCTTTTAATATGATAATTAAATTGAACTCATTTACACTATTTCACTTCTTTTATCACAAAATTTGTGATAAGTACATAAACATACACTGTTTGAAATTTATTTAAACAAATCGTATTGCCACTTATTTTATTAAGCGATTTTGGTAAAATACAAAACTCCCAAGCCACCAGCAGCTTTAAATAGAAGGCTGTGGAAGTGACGCTATCCAGTTCTTTCCATGTTAAAATCTGACATAAAATCAATTTTATTGTGTAGTTTCGTTTAATAACAATGTTTCAAACAATAAAAAAAAAAACAGTGAACGTATAGTTAGATCTGGGTGACGTTTGATGATGTCAACTTTATACATGGTAATAAAGATTTGTGGAGTCCAAGACCTGACCTACTGTTCATTGCGCAATTCCGCGGAGCCGATTCCCCTATTCCCTTTGCCCTGCACTTTTTGGTTCCAATTTTTGTTCTACAGCATTGGCCTTCCATACACCTTTAAACTTTCTTGGATACAGCCAGCTGACATATATTTATAGATGCATATAAACCATCACCTGGTAAATTTTTAGTTGAGGAGAAATCATTAAAATAATTTTTTTAATATTTCGAGCGACAAGTTAAGTATAATGTTATATTCAGCTGATGATGATATCAGTTTTTTTCTTCGAGATAATGGGTAGCTACAATTTAACAAGTTTTAGTTGAAAGAAAATGACTAAATAAACCGGGTGGTGCATCGTCGGGCGGGACCTACTATAGGAAATCCCATGTAATTTTAAGGGGGTCAATTATTGGCTTTCCTAATTATTTTGAAAAAAAAATTCTATTAAGAGTTTATTATAGATCATGCAAGTCTACGTCCATGGTAAAAACTTTAGATTTTCCGTTCCACCGCTTGCAAATTTGCTAACTGAACAACAATGCGGTTCTGCTGCATGATACTATAAAGAATATTTTCACCTGAAAAACCTGGCTGCCACAGGTAAAGGTGCTTATTTGTCAAAGTCAAGAATTTTAAAAATATGTTTATTACTTTTAGCGTAGTTTTATAGAGGCTTTTATCAGAAAAACGGCTTCAAATTATATAATATGTTAAAAATGATATGACATATATTTCTTAACCAAGTAGCAAAATTACAATAAACAGGAAAAATAAAACTACAATACAAAGTAAAATATGGTGGTAATAAGAACACTTATAACAAATTATATTAATTACTAATAATTTAAATGTTCTATGTGACCCCCGTTATTTTCGAAACATAATCCACAACCCCTCGCATTAGCCTTTTTAAGCTCGCCGATATTAATTGAGGTTTTTGGTTAAGACGATTCAACTGCATTTACAATTTTTTCTCTTATTTCTTCCGTGTTTGTGTTTATTTTGGTAAATGACATTCTTCAAGTGACTTCATAGCAAGTGTCCAAAATTGTAATATCTGGGTATTAGGTGGCCATCTAATGATTGCCATAACGTCCAATCCACTGACTGTATTGGCGATTAAGATACTGCACAACTTGACGAACAAGCATGGGTCGGCGCTCCGTCTTGTTGCCGAATTATGTCTTGCGATACGTTTCGAGTGGCAATTCTTCTAAAATGTGCTCAATATAAGTTTTCAAGAAGATTGGGATATCTTTCTCCAGTTAAGGATCCCTCATAGAGATATTGGCCCGACAAAGGTATTGTTAAGCTTACCACACCAGATATGAAGAGAAGACATCCCTTGGTATTTAATTTCTTAAAATTCCCTGGGATTTTGTATTGCTTAGCTGTGCGGATTGCGTCGGTTAAACATTCCCGATGTAGTGGTGTGGCTTCCCAAAAGAATAGTTTGAAACGCGAGGCTAGGATCGTTATCTTGTTCAGCGGGATTAAAATTTGGAAAAACGAATTGAAGCGAGAGTTCACTTTGTTCACGTGTTAAATGCTGCACTGGAAGAACGTGATATGAGAAGACTCACCAAAAATATTTCTGGTGTACATTGAACTGCGTCAGTAATTGAGTTTATAGGATACAAAGTAAAATAATTTGAGGCGTGGCTCGATCCCGGTTTCTTTCTTGTGTAGTCCTTTTCTATGTAACGATTTTGTTTCTTTGAATAAGACCTTCAGTTTAAAATCGTTTTTACTGATGATATATTTTGGTGGAAATTTGCAACATATTTTCTAGTTGTGACTCCCTGGCATTTTCTCCACATTTGTGTGTAGAGAGTTATGGTGAAACCATTCTTCTGATGAAGACTTTATTATAAAACTACCCCAAAAATAAACTTTTTTTTTTTAACTCTTGACTTTGACAAATAAGCACTTGTGACCTGTGGCAGCCAGGTTTTTTGAATTGAAACATACCCGAGTTTCCTTAGGTTTAGACAGGTAAGCAGAGCCGCAGGAAATAAATAATATTTATATCGCAAATTTCTCGTGAAAATATTTGTCGAAATATAAAAATATACGGAGTATTCCATTTAAAAAAATACGTCACTCGTGCTATACTCCTTTGTTTTTGTTTCAAATGTTTTCTGATTGGATTATTGAATTCTACGGAAAAATACACGTAATAGCTATATTGGTTTTTTTAAAAGTACAGGGTAATTCAGAAGCAAAAGCCCAGTTTACTTTAAAATAAATAACCCCTGTACAAAAATATCCGTTAAAAAATAACCAAAAAAATGATTAAAAAAATATAAGTTCTATTTACTATTGTTATTTTTTGTGATAACTTTTTTGTTTGTGATTATGATTTATTTTAAAGAAAAACAATTACAAATAAAATACTTTCAAACAGGTGTTCATAATTTAACGATCAAGTATTATGTACTTGAGATAACTGCATGAATAATTTGAAAAACTTAAAAAAGAAAAAATATGGTTATGATAAATTTAAAGTGGAAACATTTGAATAAAGTAATTTAAAATTAGGGTTGTTAATAAATGTTGAAAATAAAAATTGTTAATTTTTGCGACATTTTCCAGTTAGAGTTATTTATAAAAACGAGTGGTTACGCTCACTTATTGACCATCGCCAATTTTAATCATATATGGCGTTCAAAGGTTTTTTGTGGCGCTGATCACAAACCAGAGGTCATTTTATTGCGGAAACCCTAACCCCATTTTGTCCTAACCTAAACAATATTTTTTTAGAATTCCTTTCTTCTAAAAACTAGTTTGTAAAACTTATATATTTGCCGTTACTAGTTTATAATAAAACACTCATTATTTTAGAGAAAAAAATAACAAATATGTATTTACATATTCTTAAAAACATTCAATTAGCTTTGTGTTTTAAAAAGTATTTTTTATTTAAAAAAATAACTATATAATTATAATAACAATTTTTGACTCTTTAAAATAATAAGTGTCTTATCGTAAAACAAGTAAATTTAGTTGTAACCGTTTTTAAAGAAGGAAGGTAGCCCAGCGAAAAACATATTGTTAAAAACTGTCTCAAGCTTAGGTCACTCATATTTTAAAAATGAAATGTTTCCGCGAAAAACTGAGACAATTGGGATCAGCTTCCCCAAGACCTCAATATACAGTTTAAGTATTATTAATATACCGGGTGTCCCAGCAGATGTAACAGCCCATAACTTTTTATTTATTAGGAATTTGTTTTGAAATTTTAATGATGCACCTATCAGGACATTAGCAATGACTCAATAATACCAATTTTTACACTTCCGGTTTAATGAAACAACTAAATTAAAATTTTTTAATAGCATCTTGTATATATTTTTAACGTACCTGGTCACCTTAAAATATCTTCAACCATATTGGCTTTACCACTTGTCATTTTCACTAAAGGGCACCTTAAAATCGATTTTATCCCAAAGTTTTAGTAGGCCATGACGTAAAAATACAACTTATCAGAAGGTTAAAGGCGTTAAGATGTAAAATAATACTGAAAAAAATGTTTGTGATTTTGCTACTTTTTATCTAATTATTAACAATTAGGAATAAACGTTAATTTTTAAAAATTTAGAAACTGTATTTTTTAACGCTTAATATTTTAAAACCCAGAATAGAGCACAATTTTTATTTAATTTAACTTTAGATCAAACATTTACCATTTCATATAAATTATCAAAATTGGTATGCTGCAACTGACCTTTTTACCAAAATCGCAAAATTATACATATTTATATTGATTCGCAAATCCTTATAAGTATAAGTACAGGTAACAGTAATGCGCCAAAGTAGGCCGTGTAATACACCAACGCGGGATAATAAAATATTGACATCGAGGATCTGTAGCAAAACAGAGTTTTGTTTCAATCAAGATCATTTAAATAATAATTAAATGTAGTTTTGTATAATTTTGCGTTTTTAATAAATAAAGTCAGCTTTTCATACTAGTTCTGATAAATTATATGATAATTAATGTTTTGATCCAAAAGTAACGAACTAAATAAAAATTAAAGTATTACGTCTTTTGATTTTTATATTTTTTAATCAACAAGCTTTTGGCTATAATTTACGATGGTCGTCCTCAAGGAGAAAGCCAAAGAGGCGAACTAATTGAGAGGTGGGAAAAAATAATAATTTAGATGTCAAATAGAACTGTATTCAACACATCATTGTAATATGTAAAAGTAAAACACAATGCTTTTAATTCTTTATATTTTTTTAGCCAGCAAGCTTTTAGTGACTTTTACCATAGTCGTCCTCAAGGAAATAAAAATGAAGGCTTCAGTTGAGAGGTTAGGATAATAATAATTTAGATGTCAAGTAAAACTATATTCTGCTTGGTATGGTAATAGTAAAAGTAATTAGGTCTTCTGATTCCTTATGTGCTTTCTGAGCAACAAGGGTTCTAGAACTTTGACTTCTTTGTTGAAATTTGTGTTTGAGGTTATGGCGCGAGGTATTATATTTACGAACATTAATATATATTACCTTATCACTAAGTTTTTAAACTTTATTGAGGTCCAGGATATTCGATTTGTTACCACATTTTCCTTTAATGAGATATTCGTCTATGGTTTGATAACATTGTCAATTTATTTTGAAACTGAATATCTTATAGTCACTACTTTTACAATGCATTCTTGTTTGAGACAAAATTTTCAAAGTGCTTTCTTGCCTTTAATGGTTTTCAAGCAGAATTTAAGCACAGGAAACTGGAGAAACAATTAATGTCATAAATTTTCTCAGAAAGTTTACTAAATCAACCACTTTGACAACAACTAGTTTTCTAACCTCTTTTATATAGAATTACATTATATATTTTAGTTAAAATATTTGTAATAATTATTATTTTATTATAATCTAATATTAATTTAGGTGAAATGTTATAAAATATTTATGTGCTGTTTATTACATAAGTAACATAAACCTATGCGCTGCTCAACATTTTGTCAAATACGGTTTCGGGAAGAAACATGGCGAAAGTTGCGACATGTGCACAAAAATTTCAGCTATTTTGCGAGGCTATGGGTGTCCCGATCATTACATACCAACTTAAAAAAAAAATTGTATATGTTTGAGTTACCATTACTGACTGAGGCTTGTAGAGATTTAAAAAAATGTTCTTGGGGTTAAACCGTTAGGGTCCAACTAAAATTTTGTATAACTAAATCGATCATCACGAAAAAATAAGTGATGAGCACGAGACTGGATCTTAGTCTTTCTACGGTCCTTGGTCTTGTGAAGTCTTGCGCAGACCAAGACCAAGAAAAAAAAGACCAGTGCAGGCTCACGCGAAGACAGACCGACCTGCAAGACCCTTGCACTTTTGCAGCTTTTTTTTTTATATTATATCATCAAGCTATTCTGATTTTCATATTCAATATACAGAATTATTTTATACAGACATGACATAAAAATGTGTGCCAGAAATGCCCAAAGGCAATTATTTAATAAGTTACAGGTTTCTTTAATAAAACAATAATAACAACCAGCAATAATATTAACAATATCGGTCACTTTGTTCTTATATATATTATATATTATATTCATTCAATAACATGTTTCAAAAATAATAAGATTGTGACTCAATGGTCTGACAAGTCAATATACCCCCAAAACCATTAACGACAGAGAAAAACTACAACAAAAAGGTACAATAGTTATATAAGCTTTAAAATTACTCTTATATTCCTATTTTTTTAATAAACATCTGAGTGATGCTACTTTCAGGGTGGATCAAAAAAGTTCTAAAATCCCCATGACACCTTAATTTTGTTTTACACGGAAAGAAGTGGCCACCATTAGTTGAAACACAAAACTAAGAGATACTAAATGTATAAGTAATAGATTAATAAAAAATATATTTGTCGTATCGTATAGGAATATTTTTTTATATAAATGGATTATAATAATATAACTTCGGTTTAGACGGAAAAGTCACAAACAAATACAAAAAAGAATAATAGACCAAGCCATCATTTTTGTCAACACCGAAGATAGATATTTAAAAACTATGTACGTCGATATTGTTCCTATATACAGTTTAACAATTTTCAGAAAGCCATATACAGGGTGGCGATTTTTATAAGTGGATTTTTTCGCCACTTCTTTTTAATTTTTTTTGGGTTAGGATAATAATAATTTAGATGTCAAGTAAAAACATCATTACTACTTGGTATGGTAATAAGTAAAAGTAATTAAGGTCTTCTGATTCCTTATATTTTCCTAGGCAACAGGTTCTAGCGAGCTTTAACCTACGGCAAATTTATTATTTGAGGTTATGGCGCAATTATTATATTTATAATTAATTAAGTATATTACGCATCTCTTGATTTTTACAACTGTTGGGGTCAGGATATTCGGTTGTTACACCACATTTTCCTTTAAAATAGAATAATAAATGTATGGGTTTTTGATAACATTATTAATTCCTTTTAATCGACCATCTACCTCGTCCACACCGCTTTACCCACAAATCGCATTTAGCACATTTTGGGACAAATTTAGTATGCGCAACTTACTTATTTTAATGAGTTTTCGGCGAAATTTAAAGCAAGAGCTTTTGGAAAACTAATTAAATAATATAAATTTTCCTGAAAGTTTACTACGTCTATTACTGCGGCATAACAACAACGTTTTTCTGGCACTCTTTCCTTATAGATAACAATATATATTTTAATTAAATATTTGTATGTATTATTATTTTATTATCTGTCACTTTAAACAATTTAAAGTGAAATGTTTATAAAAAATATTTATTATTACTTGTTTTGACACCATTTTTTATAAACCTATGCTGCTCATACATTTGTAAAGAAATACAGTTTCGGAAAAACATGGCGGATTGCGACATGAAATAGCACAAAAAATTTCAACTATTACAAAGGCTATGGGTGTCTAAATCATGCCAACTTAAAAAAAAATTGTATATGTTTTGAGTTACCATTGCTGACAGAGCTTGTAGGGATTTAAAAAAATATTTCTTGGGGTTAAACCACGTTAGTCCAACTAGATTTTGTATAACTTCGTCGATCATCACGAAAAAATAGTGATGAGCAGACCAGGAGATCTTAGTCTTACCGGTCTTGGTCTTGGTCTTGCTGCAAGACCAAGACCAGAAAAACCGAGGAGTGCAAGACTACTTAGACTAAGACCGACCTGCAGACCCTTGCACTTTCAACTTTTTTTTTATATTATATCATAATATTCAATTTTCATATTCAGTATAAAATTATTTTATACAGACATGACATAAAAGATGTAATGCGGAAATACCAAAAAAGGCAATTATTTAATAAGTTACAGGTTTCTTTAATAAAATAATAATAATAATAATAATAATAATAATAATATTAACAATATCAGTTAAACTGTTCTTATATATATTATATATTATATTCATTCAATAACATGTTTCAAAAATAATAATAAGATTGTGACTCAATGGTCTGACAAGGAATCAATATCCCAAAAACCATTAACGACAGAGAAAACTACAACAAAAAGGGTACAATAGTTATATAAACTAAAGATACTCTTATATTCCTATTTTTTTAATAAACTATCTAGTGATGCTACTCACAGGGTGGATCAAAAAATTCCAAAATCCCGTAATACTGCCAGGCACAGTTTTACACAGGAAGAAGTGGCACCATTAGATTGCTTTCTAAAACTAAGATATAAATGTATAAATAATAGATTAATAAAAAATATATATTTGTCATGTCGTATAGGAATATTTTTTATAAATGGTTACTCTAATATAACTTTCCGGGTTTAGACGGAGAAAAGTGCAATAATGCCAAAAGAATAATGATGACATCATTTTTGTCAACACCGAGAATGATATTTAAAAACTATGTACGTCGATGTGTTCCTATATACAGTTTAACAATTTCAGCATTATATACAGGGTGGCGATTTTTATAGAGTGGATTTTTCGCCACATTTTTTATTTTTGGTTAAAGGCTAAAAATAAGGGAGTTTTCTTAAGTGGCAGTGGATTCTTCGAAAAATTATGGAATAGAAAATAATTTCAGTTGTATACCATTATGAACGGTTTCGGAGATATCGAGCTTTGTCACCTATTGAGCCACCCTGTATATGCAGAATGTTTATAAATTAAACTGTGTACGGCAAATATTTGACCAATTTAAAAATAAAAGTTTATATGAACTAAAGTTTCTTAATTACTTTTTTTAATCAAGAAACCAATGTTTACATATTAGAATCGTTTTTCACGGAAATTTTACATCTGGTCTTTTTTTTTTTCTTTGTTCATAAGAATACAGTTTGTTTTAATTTTATATGCTTAAAAGAAAGTTTGCAAAATAATTTTTATAACTATTATGTTTTTATATGCCACTAAATGTATAAAAGCAGGTTGTGTCTCAATTCAACCAAAATGGAAGCTATAAATGTCAAAAAAATTTACATTTAAAATATGCTTTTTTAATCAAATAATTCAAATGTTCGTGTATACGATTAAAATTGAGTATATTTTTAAAATTTTAAAAACAAAAATATAGTCCCCATCTTTATTTATTTTTAAGTATTAAAAAATATATTTTTATTCAAGACTGTAAATTTAAAATTATTTTTGCAAAAAAGCAAGACCAGCAAGACTCTTGCAGGGCCAAGGAGACCAAGACCAAGACCAAGACCAAGACCAAGACCAGACCAAGACCAAGACAAAGACTCAAGACCAGACCAAGAATATTAGAACCTTGAAATAAAGCACAAGACCAGACCAAAGGCTGGAAGCTTGCAAGACCAAGACCAAGACCAGGACTAGCCCGATCTTGGTATTGGTCACTACTTTCACTAATCTTACAGAAAAAAAAAATGGTGAGTGGATATACAGGTGGTAAACAAAACTAAAAAGAAAAAATTACAAACTAAGCATAGAAGGACTAGGTTTATATCGATAAGTTTCTCGGATAAAAAAATTAATTGAAAATTTTATCTCTCAAAATCATCGGTAAAAACGTTTCAAACTTTTTCCCAAATGTTTTTTTTTTAAATAAACCCTTTGTTTTTGGGTTGAAATAACATCTTAAAGGGGCCTTATTTTTTATCCAGGGTCCCTTAACATTTTTTAAATTTTTTAAAAAAAACAAAAGAATTTTTTAAACATTTTTATAAAATTTGACAACACTTTTACTAATTAAAAATTGTGCCTGCCAAAAAAAATTAAAATTATTCTTAAGACCGGGCCCTTGGGGAAACGACAGGGCGACGGAAAAGGGAAGGCGTAAAAGTCCCCCATCTTGAAAATGAAATAAATGGGAATGAATTAAAATTTACCAGTTATCTGTGCGGTCGAGTTGGCCCGGGGCTAATTTTTCTTTTTTTTTTTTCGCGAATAAACTATCTTCGGTTAAATTGACTTTAGTTAAGTTTTTTTCGGTTTCACAAAAACTAAAACCCTCAACCGCACACATTCATGCGGTTAGTAACCCAATGGAAATTCTCTGTTTATTACTTTGGGGAAACGAAGTCTCCATTTTTTTGTCCAAAGGGGGATTTTTTATGGAAAAATCCCGGTTTTCAGGGTGATGAATTCACTTTTTTCGTGTTAGTGCAAAAAATCTTAAAAATCTATTTCTTTTAAATTTTAAATTTTAAGGTTTCTTGCAAAATTTTTTTCCTTTACTTACCAAAGAAAGGGCTACCTTAAATGATTTGGGAGTTTAGATGAAAATTTAAAAGGTTAAAAAGCAAGGTGTAATTAAATAAAAAAAAACTTGGGGAGCTTGGCTGGATTGGTGTTTATGGAATGTTTATGAATGTTTTAGGAGATAGCTGGATAAAGGGGTTAAATCTTTTGTTTAAAAGAGTTGGTCAATAATTTTACCTAAAAATCAAGGGGTAACGAGTGATGGGGTGCCCCAAAAAAACTGTAAATTTTTTCTAAATTTTCTTTTTTTCAACTTTAAGTGTGAAAAAAAAAAAGTAACTCCGATGATTTGCCTGAATACGAGCTTTTGGGTTTTTACAAGTTTAAATAAAATTTTTTCCCAAATTTTTAAAAATTTTTCCCTTTTTTATTTTTTATGTTTTTCCCCATTTTTTTAAATTAAAACATTTTAAGTTTGTGAACTGCTGATTTGCATTAGATAATAAAATTGCGTTTTAAATTTCCAATCCTAAACAAATTGATTAAAGGGTATGTGCCCTTAAGAAAAGTTTAAATTATATTTTTAAAAAAAAATTTAATTCAAATAATTAAACAGGAAACACCACTAGAAAAAGTATATTTTTAATAAATAAATTGATAAAAGTGCCAAACACACCATCTTTTTGGGGTAAAATTAGGTAAATTTTTTTGTTTTAAAAAAAAACTTGTTTACGATTTCTCTATTTGTTTTAATGCAATGTTTTCATGGGCTCAAGTTAATTTTTTGGTTTTAGCATTTTGGTTTTTAATTTTAGTTGGACTTTCTCAGTGGATCTATATTAAACACGATGGTGTACGGAATTGGTTAAACTGCATATGTTTAACGGAAAAAGCAAAGGAAATTCTTTTTCCCCTTTTTAAAAATTTTACCCACCCTTTTTCTGAAATGAATACCGTTGAAAAACCCAATAAAAAAAAGGTGTTCGATGTCATCGTCTAAAAATATTTTAAAAATCCCTAAGTTTTCAAAATATTAATTTTCATTTTTAGCAGAGGGGAGGGGAAAGGGGTGTGGCGGGAAAAGGGTAAACATCCCAGAGTATAAAAATTTTTAAAAAAAAAGCGGGGAAAAACATTCTTTAAAAAGAAAAAATGGGAAATTTCCCCCCAAAATATGAAACAAGGGCAAGAAAGTTTTTTTTAATGTTTTGAGAAACCAACATTTAAAACAAAAGAATTTCCCCCAAAGGTTGAACGGGGGTGAAGATAAAAGTATCGAATTACGCCCCCCCCCCCGCCGGCCGTTTTTAAAAAATTCAAATAAAGAAAAACGTTTGGTTTTTTCCTTTGACTTGGAAACCCCCGTTTTTGGGGAAAAAATATGAAAAAGTGTTTCAGTCTTCAAAGGGATTTAAGATTTACAAAAGGGCCCCAAGAAAACGATTTTTAAAAATATCCCAAAGGACATGTGGGCGTTTTGGTAAATTTTGGGGGGGGCTAGTGCACAAGGACTTATTAATTTTATCTTAGGAAGGTTCAAAGGAAATATTTTCTACTACAGGTATCATGCTTCCCTTTGCGGGTCGTTTTGCGAAGTTCTTTCAGCAAATAAATGTCCCGTTCAACGCCCGGGAAATCGTGAAAGGATGGAGAGCAGCGTATCAGGTTTTATTGGCAACTTGGTTTAAAATTTATGGAAATGTTTGGGGTTTGGGTTAAAAAAAAATAAAAAATAGTTTAGGCCCCAAAATTAAACCAACAAGGGGTAAAATTTTAGAGGCTTTAGATAGGGTTAAAACCCGGACTAACCCCATCTTTGGTTCATTCCCCGATCCTGAAAGGTAAACTTGTTTAAAAAAAAAAGGGGCCCAATAAAATATTAAAATTTGTTTGGAAGGGGATTTAAGTTGTTTGTTTAAAAAAATTGAATTATTTGTGTTTTGGGTTTTTTAAAAATAAAAATTTTTTCTTTTGCTTTTTTAAAGTAAAAAAAGGGTAAAAAAGAGTTTAAAAAAATTGGCAGAAAATAAAATTTTTTTTTTCCCCAGTTTATCCGTCGCTGACGTTTTTTCCTTGTTTTTTAAAATTTTGGGTTTTTTTAAATTTTTTGGTTTTTTTTTGTTTTTTGTTTTAGTTTTTTTTTTAATTTGTTTTTTAAAATAAATAAAAAATTAGTAAAAGTAAAAAACCCTAAAAGTATTTGGAATTGGAAGCGAAGCCTAAAGGTTTTGTGAAATATGACATAAACGTAGTAAATAACAAAAATTTAATGCAGTGTTTCCCAAACCGGAATAAAAATCGGATAAGGTTATTTCCTACATCAATTAAACAAAATTTTTTTTTTACAAAAGATTTTTCTTTTAGCTCCCAAAAAAAAATGAAAAGGGAAAATTTTTGGGGTCCATAATGATTGTATAAAATTTCGCCTAAAAATCCCAAAATATCTCACATTGCGCTAAAATATATAACTTTTCCACTTAAATAAACCTATACGGGAAAAGTCAAAAGTGGAAAAATCCTTAAAAATATTTTTTGGCAAAAAAAAATGCAAACTTACAAAATTTAATAAAGAATATAATCCGGTCTAAAGGAACAAGTTTATAATAATTTTTGTTATTGATTAAGTTTTTTTATAAGAGAGTTCCTGTGACAAAAATTTTGAAAAAAAAAAGTAATTTAAGAAAAAATATTAAAATTTTTATGGTGGTTTTATACCCACTTTACATATTTTAAACCTAATTTTTTTTTTCCCCATAAGTTCTTACATGTTTACTTTGCATTTTCAAAATTAATACATTTTTTCATTTTTACCTTCTATAGTGTTTGGGGATATTTAAAACAAACTTTGTTGTTTTCATATTCTGACAACATGTATAGACGATTTCGCCACGTTTTGGTAGGTACTTTTGGTTGGTCGAAATGTAAGCCGTTTCAGAAAAAACAGGGCCCCCAGAACCGATCTATTTTGGTCCCTTAATCACATACCAATTTAGCCGGTTAGTTGATTTTTGGGGCTTGCTATTTTTTTTTGACTTGGGAAACTGTTGGCTAAAGTTATTTTTTGGGTTTTTGTTTATTTTTTTTTTATCTTTTTTAAAAAAAGTCCGTAAATGTTATAAAAGGGTGACGTTCCCCGTTAATAAATTTTACATGGGGTTCGGAAGATAAAATCTGCTCATTTGATTGAGGTTAGTAAGTTAAAAATTAAAAGGAATTTTTTTTCACTTTTTCCCCGGGCCCGGCTGTCAGCGCAAAAGAAAACCGGAAATTTTGGTTGAATTGATGTCGTCATTCTCATGATCAGAAAATCCGAATTTTAACCAGTTTGTAAATCAAAACATGGCGAAAACATTGTTTAAAAAACAAAAATTTTTTTAATTTTGCTTTTATACCTAAAAATTTGGGAAAAAATTTTTTCATTTGCAAATTAAAATATATTAATTACAAAAAAATTTATTTTTTGGGTTTTTTTTTTAATTTAAAAAATATGGTATAGTTAAAAAAAAAAAAGTTTTTTTTTTTATTCTAATTTTTTTTTTTTCAGTTTTAATTTTTTCAAAAACATGTTTTTCTTTTTTTTTAAATTAAAAACTACTTTTTCTAATACATAAATTTGAATATGATACTCAAATTTCCCCAAAAAAGTTATCTATTTTTTTTAAAAACATTTTTTGGCTTAAGGGTATTTCAAAAGAATACCTTTTTATTTCCCCCAAAAAGAAAAAAAAATTTTTTTTTAAATGATTCTCTCTTTTCTTTTTAAAACTGTATATTATCCCAAAAACTTTTTTTTTTCTTTTTTTTTAAAAAAATTATTGTTTAAGAAAGCCCTTAGTTTTAAAAAGGTTTTTTTAAAAGTTAATTAAATTTTCCCCTATTAAAAAATATTTAATTTTTTAAATTAAACAATATAACCTTCCATATATATTACTGCCAAAATAAAGAAATAAAATAAGTGGCTGCATCACCTAAAAAATTTTAATCTACAATATAGTCTTTGTTCAATTTAATTATTTGGGGTCTTTTTTTTTGGTTCGTAAGTGTTTTTTAAAATTTAAAAAATATCAATTAACTCAAATGTGGGTTGGTTTTGTTGGTAAATTGGGTTTTCAGTTTTGTTGGATGATAAATAAGCGATTTTTATAAAAGTGTTGAAAAGATATTCAAAAAAAATGATTTTGCTTCTTTTTTTTTTTGCGGGGAGTCATATTTTTTTAAACTTTCTTTATGAATAACAAATATCATTTCCCCTGGGAAACCCGGGTTTGGGTTTTAAAAATGGACATTATTTTGTGAACAAAATTGTAAAAATCATAAAAAAAACAATAGACCCCATTAAAATCTTATAATAAAAATTTCCCTTTTTAATTTTTATCTTTTATATTTTTTTTACTTTTTCTGGTTTGGCTTTAAAAATTTTTTTTTAATTTGAAGTAAATAAAATGATACTTTTAACATTCTGATTAAGAAGAAAGGAAACCATAATGGTTAACAAAAAATTTTTTGGGAAGAGTTTTTAGAGCAGAAAATATTTAAAAAGACATCCCACCATCCCAAGTGTTTTTTGAAATAAAAATTAATAAGGATAATGCTGTTTTCTGAATAAAATAAAGTGTTAGGAGGAAACTATTCCCTGATTAGAAAAACATTTTTGTACAGTCTTGGGGAGAAAAAAGGTTTTTGCCCCCGGTTTTCTTTCAGTTTCAATTCTTTAAAAATTTGGAAAAAAATTGCTTCACCCTCTAGACCCAAATTTATATATATGAAATTGGGGGGTTTTTTTTTTGGGGTAAAAAACCCCCTTAGCAAAAAAATTTTAAAAAACATAAAATGCATTATTAAAAAAAAATCATAGGTATATGTATGTATATATATATATATATATATATATATATTATATATATATTATATATATATATTAAATATACTATATATATATATATATATATATATATATATATATATATATATATATATATATATATTATAATAATATATATATATATATATATTTTTATATATATATATATATATATATATATATATATTAATTTATATTAATTTAATTTTAAATATTTAAAAATATTATAATTTATTTTGAATTTTGATCATAAATCAATCCTTATTATGCTTAATTAGATTTTTCCCAAAAAACTTAATAGCTTGAAAATCTATTAATTATAAATATTACTGGCTAAAAAATTAAATTTCATTATTTGGCAAATTTCCTCCTTAAAACCACCCCACAGAATTTAAATTCTTATGAACAATATAATAGATATAAATAGGGAAAAAAGTAGAATTACATACCAAAATTATACCGGTACAAGTATAAAGTATACCGGATGGAAAGTGTGTTTTTAAAATGATTATATAGGGTTTGTTAAGGGCTATAAGGCTATTTAAAATAAATCCTGTGGGATGAGTTTAAAAGGGCTCTTTTTGCATAGGTCTTGTTTACTGTTATTATACATATAATTCTCTTTTAGTGCAAAATGATTTTAATAACTTCGGGCTCTTTCCTTTGATGGTCTTCTTGTGTTGGCTATAATTTTGTTGGCGTAATAGGATACTTTCAATACTCATATACATATTGGAAAAGAAGAGGGAGTTCCGTTTTAAAGCCATCTTTCCCTTATGGTAAGTATAGAATATTTGAAATCCATGACGTATACTATTTAATTCCTTTTCTGTCAATCATATGTACAGCTTGGTAAAATCAAATTTTATGGGTTTAATCTAAAAATATAAATAAATTTTTAAAATATTTTAATTTTATCTTTTGGATGTGTTCTCCTCGACTCGTTGATTTTTAACATAGTTTAACCAACACATATATACAAAGTTTTTAAAAACATTAAAACAGTAAGATTGCAGAATATTCTGGCATTATAAGAAAACTCTAAACGGTCCAACAATATGGACCAAATCTTATCTGTTTAAGATTGAGTATACGAGGAGGCAGGTGTGTTTTTGGTAAAAAATAAAAAAAATAAGTATGTAACAAGAATCGAGATATGCTGCTTCTCAAAAAGGTCCGGAACATTTGTTGAATCGTCGGTTTAAAGATTAAAGTCACTAAGTAACATTTTTTTGGTTTAGGAAATAACACTGATTTAACATCAAAATTAAAATAAAGAAAAATAAAGAACCGTTAATATTAAGTTTAATATTTCACCAGGGATTTTAAGTGCTCCTAAAACATAGTTGATAAGTTTGTTTATATGATAAAAAGAACTTTTAGTATTGGTTATAGAAAAAATGTAAAACAAAAAGTTTCGTAATTAAATTTTCCCATGGGGTAGAATTAGTAAAAATTGCAAAAAAAACATTAGGTTGTGCAAAAGCAATAAAAAAGGAGGCTAAAAAGGTAGCTTTTTGCTTCTTTTGGACCTTTAGTTTTCTAGTATATCCATATTCGGCTAACAACAACGTTATGCTATGGTGAAAGATCATGTCAAAATTTGTTGAAATCGGGTTTTAAAAGTTTCTGCACAATAGTTTTTCAATCTAATTTTTGTCTAAATTAAAATTTTATAGTTTGGGAGTCCAGAATATGAAACTTAAATACTTCATTTTTGCTGATATAAACAGAGATCCCAAGCACTTAAACTCTTCTTTAAAAATAAAACTTGAAATATTGGGCGCACTCAGCAATTGTTTAAAGTTTAAAAATTTATTGCTTATAAATAAATCACCGAGAATTTTTAATAAAAAAAAAAAATTATATGGCACTTAAGATACTTCTTTTAATATGTTGAAATTTGGGAATCGGTCAATTGATTTCCAATTAGAGGCTGTAAAAGTTGACAGGGCGTATAGGACAAATCTTCAAACAAGCATATGGAAAAAAAAAAACTTACAAGTTAAAAGCAACCAGAAAAGAAAAAAATTGGTTTTTCTCCATATTTTTGAAATAATTTCTAGTGTAAGTGCGATATTTGGATGATGATGACATGTATTAGTTCATTGTTATTTTACCATATTAAATATTTCAATATAAGTACCACCAAAATTTAATCTTTTTAGTGATAATAGTTGAGTTACTAAAACTTGTTTGCACACTACGGTCATATGGGGGCCACGTGTATTAGGCACATCTCAAATTATAAAAAAAAACCCAGTACCAAAAGGACTGGATCTGTAAAAATTTTAAAAATTTTTTAAAAAATAAACAATATATAGGATCCTCCCATTAAAATGGAAAGCTTATATTCTTTTTCAAACTCTCACAAAAAAAACTCAAAAACAAACAATAAAAATGTATCTTTCTATATTTTTAACAATTTATCTCTTAACAATTTACATAAAACTAAAATTTAAAATAGTTTTATAAATTAAATTCATATTTCCCATTTAAAATGCGCATCTTAAAATTTAGATGTCCATCTGCATTAATAATTTTTTTATTAGTCAAATAAAAAATTGCTTTAATTACGAAACTAGTAGCCAGAGCTGTCGCAATTATTTTTAAAAAGTAATTCAATTACAACTACCTTTTACTCTTCTAGTGAAAATATCACATTACAATTATTAGCATGTTTGTTAAAGTAAATTTAAATAACAATAGAAACAAAAGATATTTCAATTTTTTAGTTACTTTATTAAATTACCCCCATACAGGGTGGAGCAATAGTGTGACAAAGTACCATTATAACCTTCTTATTAACGGATACAAAAAAAATGTTAAATACAAAGTTTTTTTATCTATAGGTGGTGCATTTTTTTAATTTTTTTTTTAATATACGAGTGTTTCAGAAACACCTTACACATTTTTTTAATGGAACACCCTATAGTTATGGCATTTTGGATTCTGAGCAAAATTGTGAACATTTTTATTTATAATTCCTATCCTAAAGTTTAACCGCTTTTTGAAATATTTTAGACTTATGTCCCAAAAATGATTTTACGGCCATGTTATAATAACAGTTTTCATTTATACCTGAGTCGTTTGAAAAGATTGAGGTTGGTTTCCTTATAGTAGAAGACCTATTGCAGTAGGAGTTTGTTGATAAATGTCAATTAAAGTGGTAATCGATTATTTAAAAGTCAAAAAACTAAAACGTCAATTTTTTCAAATAGGAAACTTATTTTTTATAGCTATCTTATTAAAATTAACAAATAGAGTACCTTGTATTAGTTGTCTATACCAAATTTAGTTTTCGAAATATTTTCAGTTTATTTATTAAATAATCCGTGCCCAATTACATAGTTTTTTTTTAAGTTACTTACGGAAAAAAAATACTCAAATACTACTGAAATAAATATTTGTGTCTCTAGATATTACAACTATTAACAATAATGAGTAACAAATATTAAACAAATAAAAAATACGTAAATTTAAATGTTCAATGTGTCCACCGCGTTGCAAATTTTGACACATTTCCACTTATCTGTTAAAGCAGTTTTTAATTTTAATTTTTAGGTCTTTTTTGTTGTAGGTGGTATTTATACACTTGCTCTTTCACATATGCTAAAGTCCATTTTAGTGAGATTAATAAAACTAAAAGCTGTATAGAATTTAAAAATAGAAAAATGTTGAATCAAATTTCTTCAAACTATAATTTTGGTATAGACCATCCTAATACAAGATTACTCCATTTATTTAAAGCTAAATAAAAAATTTAAAAATTATGAAAATACAGGGTTTTGGTTTAAAAAAATTGACTTATTACGTTTTTTTGGATAAACTTTTAATTGATCGAATTTGATCACCCTGTACTAATTTATTATCAAAATATCAACACACTCTACTGCAATAGGTCTCCTGCTGTAGGGTAACCAACCTCAATCAATAACAAAAGACTTCCATATAAATAAAACTGCTAATTATAACATGGCCCTAAAAACCCGTCTTTTTTGAAATAAAAATTAAAATATTTTAAAACGGTTATTGTAGACATTAAAAATAAGATGTGTCTATAATTTGGCTAGAATCAAAAATAAAACATAAATATATAGTTGTTCATTAAAAAAAATTAAAAAGGTGTGTGTCAGTTGTTTGTGAGCACCCTCTATATTTAAAAATTTTTTTAAAAATATGCACCACATAAAAACTACACCTTTTGTATTTAACATTTTTTGTATTTTTTTTAATAAGTGGTTTGTTATGGCACTTTGTCCTCTATTGTCCACCCTGTATATCAAAACGATGCACAAAACCGATAAATGACATCTATCTTGGCATCGTACGCGCACGCCCCTTTCCGTTTTTTGGGAAAAGTTAAAACTTAAAATGACTCAAATAAAAGTCCTTTTTATCCTACCCCAAACATCAACAGATGTTTTCACTAAAAAAAAGTATAAAAACGGTGGCAGTAAGCATCAATCAAAAATACTAAATCAGCGCAGAGGCGGCGCTCGCCGTATTCAAAGTGGCCCGCCGTCTTTTAAGATGCTCTTTCTGGCTGGCCAAAATTCCAGCAGTTTTTCCATAAAGAAAGGTATTTGAATGAGTATTTAAATTAATTTTTAAGTAATTTAATTACTTTACAAGTAATCGAATTACATTCTAAGTAATTGAATTTCTTGGAATTCGTGAAAATCAGTTACCAATTACAATTACATTATCCTATTAATTGATAATTCAAACACAATTATACCTTTTTGATTCTTTACTTTTGGAAAAATATAATTTGTTAAATTTATCAATTAATGGATAATTTTGTATTAACTTTTTCAAGTAATATTGAGAATATATTCATTATAAAAAGTGAAAAATTAATAACTAAGAAGTAATTGAATAGGATTATTCAATTAGTTTAATTCAATTACCGACAGCTCTGCTAGTAGCACTTTTTACGTTCTTTAATATTAAGGAATGCAAAGAATTGACACTCTTCGAGAGACAAAACTAAACTGGCCCGTGCGGACTTCCTTCGCACTTAGTATAAATATTCGCACTTTTTATAGTAAAGTGGAAAAGAATAGAAAAGTCTGGAAAAGTCTAGAATTAGCTGGAAGAATTCTTTTACTACAGGATGTAAGAAAAGTGTAAAATGGATGTCTCCAGCGCCCTCAGGATAATCCGCCATGGCTGTCGAAAAAGGGAAAAACTTAAGTAACCTATTTTTAATAAATTATTAACCTTAATTAAATAATTCTAACTTTTACATTTCTATTAACTAAAAACTAAGTAAAGTCCGTAACATTATATTATTCTGTGCTGTAGTAACTAGAATTTTTTAACTGCGAATGTTTCAATACCGTCCATACCTCTCTAAATATTGGACCTAGCTTCCAGGTAAAATTGACCCTAGGGAGTATTCCTTACTGGAGTAAAACAAACTTATATAAACAAAAGAAGAACGCTACCATATGTCTCATAGATTTCGACTAGATGATTTAGTTTCTGTTGTGCTGTACTGTTGAAACGTACAGTGTCAAAATTTATGCGAAAACAAAACAAATTAGTGTTTGGTTGTAAAAAAAAAACAAACTGCTAATTTATTTATTAAGAGTTATCTAAAAAGTGAAAAATTCTAGAAATACATAAAAAATGATTTGTCCATGAAAGACGCTAAAGTGTCACTAGATTTAAACATAAAACAGAGCATTTTTTCAAGGTTACAAAAATCTTCAGATGTCAAAAAAAAAATTTTTTTAAGTTTCTTGAAGCCTGATCTCAAGAATAAATGTATGTGTAAAATATTTGTTTATAATAGTATATTACATAACAAGTGTGGTAAAGTGGTTTTTGGAGGGAAGTTTTCAAAAAAGAGCCAAGGCAGTTTTCATTTAGGGGGCGCTAAAAACCTTTACTACTCGGTATGTTCTATTTTTCCCGCCCCTGTAGTAAGAACCCAATTAAAACCGTCTCTTTATCAGTAAAACTCTATTTCAAACCAAATGTAAGGCCAAACTGTGGGAGAACATTATAATATATATATATATATATATATATATATATATATATATATATATATATATATATATATATATATATATATATATATATAAATATATATATATATATATATATATATATATATATATATAATACGTAACAATTACAAGCATTAGCCGCAACCCCAAAAACTTGAAACTTTCAATGTTTTCGTAAAGCTTATGAAAAAAATCACCCTTGCAACGCAAAAAGTTTGTTTTCATTTGTTGTTGACCTAAAGTTTACATAATCTTCTGCTTTTATTTATAAAAACTAAACATGAAGTCGTAAGAAAAAGTAAATGAGTACAAGTGGTAATAGCCATTACTACATTGTTACGGTACTCGCTCACGCATTAAGCAGAAGGGTTTTTCAATTCATAGTGCTGCTAAAACCTTACTCTGGTATATAATATACTATTATCTACAACCATCAGGTTTTTTGAGATAATAATTTTTCTTTGACGTTTATCCCAATTTTACACTAAAAATTGATTAAACTACCAGTTACCTCAATCGGTGTGAGCCATTGTCAAAATGACATCACCGCAAAAGAAAGCCATTTCAATCGGCAGTCGTAAGTATAAGAAATGTGAGCAACTTGACTATTACGTTTAACTTTTAGGTATATTATCTGTATATTAGGTAATTTACGTGGAGAGTAATATTTGTTAAAAGATGTTTAAATAAACGATTTTTGAAAAGTCCTTAGTACAAATGATCTTACCGCACTAGTGCGGTAAAGTAACAGTTACCACACTAGTGCGGTAAAGTGACACTTACCACACTTAAAATAGTGTTTGTAACCTTAGTTACCACACGGTTGTAAATAAAAGTTATTTATTGTTTCTTGAATATGTTTAATATTTAAATAAATTTAATTTATCACTAAAGCATAGATGCCTTTCCACTATTTTTTTTAAATGGTAATGTAGATATAAGATCTGTACTATTGCTTTTTATAAAAAACTTCGAAAGCAATGAACCATTAGATTATACCAAAAATGGTAATACAGAGAAATTTGAACGGGCACAAATTGCCATTATCGACAGCTCCGATAAAAGTTGCGAGGAAAATGATGACGCCACAGACGAGTTAAACCACCAAATGAATTTATAATTTTTGTAGAAGCAAGGATAAAGTTTTTTGTGTATTTTTAAAGTGCATTTATAAAATAGAAATTTAGATTATTATCAAGCATTAAAAATATTTGAATTTACTTTTTTTTATATAAAAAGTGTTGACACTGTATTAAAAAGCTTTAAGTAAAATACAATAGTTTTACGTATATTAAAGTAAAATAATGCTGATTAAAATCAATATATACAGTAATTTAATTATTTAAAAAATTCGTCATCAGCTGCATGCTTGTAAGTGTAAAGATTGTCAGTTTATTTGCCACCATGCTTATGACGTTGACTGAGTATAAAAGGAATTTTCATTTACAAGCTTTCAGCATGTTTCATATACGTGACTAACGTATAACCCTCCCTTAATACAACTAACGATTTTGGAACTATATGAAAATACTCGGACCAAAATGTTTTATTCCAACTTTTTTATGCTGTCCCCCTCAGCTCCAAATAGTTCAGTCACTGGGGGGTTCTGCCTTCAAATTCTTTATAACTGAATCAATTTATTTGAAATTTTGTGTGTTGATAAATAGGTAACTTCAGGAACAAAAGTCACATAGTGCCGATATGAGCAGCCTCCCCTGCAGCACTGATGGCTGCGTGTGTATTGTTTTTTAAAGTTTTTTTTTTTTAATTTAATTTGTAATATGACATCTGTGACATTAGTCATTTTCTATTAACATGTTAGCGGTAAGTTTTAATATGTTCAGTCTTTTATCTTATGTAACCAGGGTTTTTTTTACATATTGTAGCCTTGAAAAAGGAAATAAATTTTCCGAAAGCTCGGGACTGCTAAAAAGTGTTTGCAGTGCAGTGGCTGCCACCCTTTCAAGAAGGTGGTGATTTTTTCACGTTAAATAGCCTCGGAATTCGATAAAGGGACAAATTTAAAGCAAAAAGTGTTCCACACATTTTTTTCGCAAGATCAATACTTTTCGAGTCATTCGCTGCTGAAAAGTTGAATTTTTCGATGAAAAAAACATTGGATTTTTAAACAGTTTTTTATAATAACTCCAAAAATATAGGTTTTACGAAAAAAGAGGAATAAACAAAATTAAAGCTTGTAAAAAAACAAAGTAATTTGTTTTCTTATGAGTGTTGTAAGTAAAATATAAACTGAGATAAGGCTGGTCAAAGAAAAGGGATTTTTCGTTGTATCCTTGAACCCAAACATTTCGCGTCAAGTAGCGGTAACGGGTATATTTTTCGAAAAAAACTCATAAAACACTTTCTAAAGAGCTTAAAAAGACATTTGAAACGAGGTAAAAGTATTTTGCATAAGATTTACGTGAGACACAAGCAAAAAAGGATTGATTTCTCGATTTTTTGTAAAAACAAGCGCATTAAAACTAACGTCATGTTCGTTAGGATTAAAATTAAATATATTTTTTTCACAACTCACTTTATTTTGGTGATATTCATAAGCTTTAAAAGTTTACCCACATTAAAGTGTCTAGGTTTCGAAAAAAACATGATTAAAATATATATTTTTTTGTAAATATTTAAATAAAAACCATTTTTATTAAATAACTCGAAAACTATAAAAGATACGTAAAAAATAATAAAATACAAAAATGTAGATTTCTTTTTAGCTACAATTTTGGTTTTAATTTTTGCTGTAGCTTAAAAAATAACGGAGATATAGCTGGTTGAAATTTGTTTTATAGCGCATGGAGCACCTGTCTCCGGCCCTTTGGCCCTTGACTGTTTAAATATAAAGGACTTTAGAGTATTCTTACAATCATAGACTTAAAGCCCATTAAATTTTCTTTAGAATTGTTTTTGAATGGATGTCGTAGCATTAAAATTAACAAATTTATTGTCAAAAAACTAATAGCACTTTTTAAAATAAATTTTGGAATATTAAAAAATTCATTATTTTTGAGCATTTACATATTTATATACATGTGCCTAAATAAAAACAAATATTATTTATTATATAATATATATATATATATATATATATATATATATATATATATATATATATATATATATATTTTATATATATATATATATATATATATCCTGTTTTATAAGTTAATATAATAAATATTTTAAATTTTTTTAAGCAAAAAGGAGTGTTTTTAAGGGTTGAAATATTGCAATAATGATAACAAGATATTCTACAGCAAGAAATAGAATTTTGTTTGAACAGAATCAACGCTAAAATGCTTTAAATCGTAAAATATATTTTTAAATTTATTTTGGGAATAAAGGGTAGTTGTAAGGGTTAAAATATTGCAATCATTATAAAAAGATACTCTAGTAGTAAAAAAAAATGCACACTTAAATTGTTTTAAATCGTAAAATATATTTTTAAATTTATTTTAGGATAAAGGGGTAGTTGTAAGGGTTAAATTATTGCAATCATCATAAAAAGATATTTTATAAGTAAAAAATGAATTTTTTCAAAAAACAAAATGCACACTAAAGATGTTTCAAATCGGAAAATATATTTTTAAATTCATTTTAGCAAAAAGGGGTGGTTTTAAGGGTTGGATTATTGGAATCATCATAAAAAGATATTCTATAGCAAGAAATAAATTTTTGTAAAAAATATATCCACACTAAAAATGGTTTAAATCGTTACAAATATTTTTAATTTCATTTTCATTAAAAGGGGTGGTTTTAAGGGTTAAAATGTTCTAGTTAATAAAAAATTATTATATGAGCAGAATATTAATTAATATTTTTATTTAAATACAAAATTAAAATGTTTTAAGCTGTTTTTTTTTCATGTTATCTTTATAAAGAGTATTAGTTTTTAAATGTTTTAAGATGTTTCAAAGGGATAAAAATTGTGAATAATTAATTTTCATGTTGAAGAACACGTAACAATATTTAAGACACAAAAATAAACAAGATTTAAATAAATACAATGTTTAAATTCGAGTTTTTTCAATTTTAAAGGGTAGTTTTTCACCCCTTTAAAAACAAAAAGTGCATCCAGGGCATATGTGACTTTTAAAGTGGAGGGTAAGATAAGCTTAATCTCAAATTTTCAAAAAAATTCGGTTAAATGAAATGCCAGCAAAATAAAAAATATAACTAAAAGATAATATATGAAAAACTAGGAAACTTTTATACAAAAAGTTTTTTTTTAGGTGTCAAAATATAAAAGAAAACTCTTTACAATATAAGGTTCTGTTTCTAATTGATATTTATAAAAGATCTAGAAGACTTTTGTATAATTGTACTAATGTATAGTGTTAAACCTACTAACTTCATATTATTATTTAATTTAGATTAATCAGTAATTTTAAATTTTGCGAAGACTTTGTTATGAAAGGATTTTAGTGTTTATTATCTATTAAACCATTTGTAATAAGTGTTTTTTTTTGTTTTGTATCTCTGTCTGCCTTATCATTAAAATCCTTAATTATACCTAGTTTAATTAAACTAGATTAATTTGATTCAAGATTTAGATATCTAAAAGTACTTCTTCCTTTTCTAACAAAGGAAGTTCCCAAATTATATTTGTCTTAGAGATTTAAATATTTAAAAGACACAAAGTTATTCACTCCATTTCTATAAGTGGTAAAATCAAGAAAGTTATTTAAAAAAAACCTACATTAACCATGTTGTCATATTGCAAGGATATCGTCTAGGTATATAGGTGTTATATTGCAAGGATATCGTCAACGTATATAGGTTTTATATTGCAAAGATATCGTCAACGTATATAGGTTCGTATCTTTTTTTTTTAATTTGTCTTCAAAATCTGCTCATTTTTGATTGAAAAAACACAAGTAAGTAACCATAGTAACAGATATTTGAACCAATGAAATTAGTCCATTCAAAACACGGACCCTTCAGGGTACGTTTTTTAGGTTGCTGATTACGAATTTCGGGGCCCCGCAGCTTAAAAATTCTAGAATCACCCCTAAATACTAAAATATATATTATCAATTATTATAAGAAGATACAATTTTAACTGTAAACAGTTAGCATATGTCAAATATATGAAAACAGCCATAATAATTTCTATCTTTTAGAACAACAAAACATATTTCTGTAAAAATAATTATTACCTCAATGTATGTTTTGGTCTTTTAGGAAACTACATGTATCTTTTTCCAAGGGCCCCAACCGTTGCTGGAGAAGTCACAATATGGTATAATAAATTAAAAGAAAAAGGTCACAAGTTCGGTGGTGCCTGGATGTTCGCAAGACCAATCTTGGTCTTAGTGGATCCAGATTATATTAGAGATATTTTAACAAAGGTGACATGTTTAATGCAGGGTGGTATTTAAAAATTTTAAAAAATAACCACAAATGTTTTTTAAAAGTGTTAACAATGAGGTTTCAATAACACTAAAAGGGCCCATTAATTGAAAACACAAGTTCGGTTGTGATGTTCTCAACCAATTTTCAGTGGGTCACGATATACTTGAGATCATTAACCAAAGGTGACTATTTAAAATGAGGGTGGTATTTAAAATTTTAGTATTAACCAAAATGTGTTTAGACAAAACCGTTTCCCGGTAATATTTGTGTTATATTGTCCATTTCATATAGAGGAAAGACATTTGTTTTGTATATGTATTTTATAAATAAAAGAAACTCCAAATAAACATTAACTGCAAGATCAACAAAACCTTTATATTTTGTTTAGGATAAAAATGGAAAATTTAAAATGCTAGTATTACGCTTAGCAGTCCGATATTTTAGTGAGACATTTTTAGATGTAAATAATGTTTAAAAGCTATTACAAACAGTTGCAGGGTTAAGACACACAAGTTAAATGTCTGATTACACCAACCTCCATTATTATTATGACTGGTATCAATGCACCTGTCACTATTAAAATAATTTACTCTCTAGCCACAAAAATCGTTAATGTCCGGCATTTATTAACAGTTTATTTTTGGCCGATCCTTCTAATATAGACAACTTAAATGAAAAGGAATAAATTTGTAGAGTTTTCATTTTCTCCATATCCATTGGTTAAAATTTTGATTTTTAACAAAATGATGGCTTTTCAAAATAAAAATTGCGATTTTCGAAAAAAAAAATCAAATTCAATTGATTTAAAAAATACAAATAATTTTCAGAAATCTTATTTCTTTGATTAATACCTGCAAAATATATATAAAAAAATGTGTAAAATTTTTAACCCAATCAATCAAGCCATGTCGGAAAAATCATGCTCACCGACATTAAAAACATAGTTTCGAGATAAACGCGTTTAAAGTTTCAAAATACGGGTCTAGCGCTTGAAGAGGTTCTTACAAATATGCGTATAGTCCGAGGACGAAACGAGCTTTTACACCATAACCCAAAATTTTAGTATACATATACAACACTTTTTAATGGTTTCTGTATGGAATAATTGTGTTGAAACTGAAAATAGCGGGTATACAGTTTGCACCCTCGAGCTTTTTGTTAAATGAAGTCATTAATATGGCGGACTTGAATGTTGATAATGCACAACTATTATTGACCTCTTCGGTTTTCACACTAATTTTAGGCGTGTTTGGTAATAAAATGAAATAAAATGAAATGAAATGAAATAAAATAATTTATTAATGTTAGGACGCCATTGGCGTTTACACACGTCATAATACATAAATGAAAGCTTTAGATGACACGATGTCCTAAAAAGTTATTCTATTGGTCCGAGCTGATTATTTATACAATATTGAACTACTTTTTAAAACTGTACAGCAGAGTTTTTTAATTGATATGCATTACCGCACAGAGAGATTTGTAAAAAAACACCGACACGTTACTAATGTTTAAGGTGTTTATTTAATACTTTTACAATTATAATGCCTCTATGATACCAATAACAAAAGTGGTTCCAATAAAAAGTCATGAGAGAAAGGTCATTACATTTCGAGTACATTGAGCGGCGCTTCTTCATCATCACTTTTTAAATATAAAGTTTTTTTGGTGTATGGATTCAAACATTCCTCACTTTCAAAGCATTGGCTACAGCTAATCAACTGTAAAAGATCCTTTGGCGCCAAATCTGTTTGTGGTATTGCAATAAGTGTTTTTAAAGATTTATCCTTAGTCTTAGTGTATATGTCCAGTTGTCTAGGTAAGGAAGTGAGTTGATACAAGTCCATTTTGCGACGATATATTCACATCAAAGTTGTCAGCTATGGCTTAAACAAGCCCAAATGAACTGTCAGTTATTGGAGACGATTCTAGATCTTGTACAACTTGGGATGCTGCAGATCCTTTGAAATGGAGACATTCTTTATATGAACAGCAGACTCCTGAACCGTATGAGCGCTTAATCATTGTTTTGGTCTTTAAAGCAGCGCCAATAGATATTTGTAACGTTGTATACATGTGTTGTATTTTACTAGTTACTATGTTTCCAATCATAATACAAGGTAAGGATTCCGAGGCAGTTTCTTTTGTCATCTCAGAAAGCAGGTTAAGGAGTGTTGGACTAATCTCCGATGCTGCTGAATCGATGTCCAAGCGGGTTTTATGTTTGTTTTTATTTACTTTTAATGCTATTGTTTTTTTCTTTATTATTTCCCCAACTGTTTTTAGACAATACTTATGTTTGTTTGCCGCTTGCAGGTATAGTGAGGGATTAACAGGTTTGCATAGCCGTTGCAAGAAAGAGTAAAAACTTCGTCTCACAATTTAGACTGTATTTACTCAAACCATTGAGAACGAGGTAGCAATTCTTTACCAAAATAGTTATATGTATTCTCAAGTTCAACTGAAGACCAAATATTATCTTTGTTTTCTTAAACAGCGGAAATAACTTTCTTATAAGCAAGATTAGAGTGCTGAACTGATACTCTGTCGAGCATAATAAATATTTCTCGAACTTATAAATTTCGTCATACAAGCCTTTTGGTATCTTCCACCAGCTGCATAAAGATCTGAAGTAGCTGCTTGCAAACGAAGAGCAGCTTCCTGTGACTATTCATCATTGCGCTGCTCACATTTATTTAAGATTGAATCTTAGAACGTTTTTTTGCCCAATGGGTCAGTAGGATCTTTTGTACGACATAAATCAGCTAGCCTCCACCTTTGTGGTTAGTAGTGGTTAGAAGAGCAGCTTCCTGTGACTATTCATCATTGCGCTGCTCACATTTATCTAAGATTGAATCTTAGAACGTTTTTTTGCCCAATGGGTCAGTAGGATCTTTTGTACGACATAAATCAGCTAGCCTCCACCTTTGTGGATTTTTGATGTTTTTGGTAAAAATGAATAGTTTCCACAAAATAAACAATTACTCTGAAATTTGAACTTTCCTACACTGCTTCTACAGAGCCGTTTAGCAGAAACAACTTCATGGAGAGTAAGAGTTTTATGGATTTTTTTAACACTCTCGACGTCCCTTTTCCTTTTATATGAAGACACACACGTTTTGTTACATTTCACAATCGGATTTCTATTAATAATAATTTTTTTCTCTAGTTCAATTCAATTCTCATTCCTTAATTGTATTATTGTTCGAATTCGTGCTTCATCTGATTGAATCAAACTTGTGTTTTTACATCACAGTTAAATAAACATTTTTTTTCTTGTGTCATTTCATTCTTTATTCTGTGGACCATACATTTAGTCTGTGAGTGATACTAATTATCTTGATATCTTAAACAAAAAAACCAGAAAAATGTAACTTGAGGTATAAGGTAGGAGGCACAGTACAATCTTAATAAAAAAATCCATTAATACCTTTTTTTAAACATTAATGACACTGTTAGGCAATTACAAATACTTTTTATAAAATCCTGACCTCTAGAGCTTTCATTTGTTACTAAACATGCCTATAATTAGTGCGGAAACTGTTCGACAGTTCAATAACAGCGGCGAGTCACCAACAATCAAGTCCGCCATATTGATGATCTTATTAAAAAAAACGCTCAAGAGTGTAAACTGTATACCAGGCATTTTCAGTTTCAACACTCTTTTTTCATATAGAAGCAATAAAAAAGTGTTGTTTATACCAAAATTTTGCTTTCATGTTAGCTGGCCTTAGACTAGTATATCTTTGAGAATATTTACCGGATTAATTTGGATTAATGCCTGCAACAGTTTTTGCGTCCAAGCTGCAAATTTATTTTATTTAACCACTTTTTTTAGGATTTTAACTATTTTATTGAAAGAGATATTTATGTCAACGAAAAACATGATCCAAAGGGAACCCAACTTTTTAACATACGAAGTGAAGGCTGGAAACCATTAAGGCAAAAGCTAACACCGACATTTACTTCTGGTAAGATGAAGAACATGTTTAGCTATGTTATGAAGTGCAGCAATCCAATGGTAGATTATTTAGAGAAATGTGCGAAGACTGGAGATGATATTGATATTAGAGAGGTATTGAAATCCGTCATTTCCTAAAATGACTACTCAGTAAATGTGTGATAAACAGTGTAGTAGCCTTATTTCACTCATCAGAAGTAACCATTTAGTCATTTTCTGTAATAGGTAGACAAACAATAAATTAAAAACGATTATTACGCTATTTTTCTAAAATGACTGAACAGCTAGTCAAACAGTGCAATAATAAGACTATTACGCTCTTTGTATGTACATCATGTACTGACTAGTCATTTTAGGGAATAACGGAATTAAGTGTTTGACGCCGACTTATAAATGAAGTTATATTGAAAATTCATAGAATAATATTTTTTATACATACACTAAATTATCCAACAAAAACGAAATCAAAAGTAGGTGCGAAACAAATTAGGGACCTACATTTTAAACATTAAATATAAAGCCTAATCAAAATAGAAACGAAATATACAAAAAAAGAGTGAAAAAGGCATTTTACTTACCAATTTTATTATTGTTATTAATATATTTGGTGGGTATTTGTTTTAGAGTTGACACCATCCTCAAAAAACATTATAGGGCCCTAATCTGATTCGTACCTACTTTTGATTTCGATCTTGTGGATAATTTGTGTATGTTTAAAAAATGCTAGTTTATAATTTTAGGGTTAATTTTTAAGTTTTAAATAAGCACTAAAATATTTGTTTTGCAATAACTGGTTTTTGTTGTAAAGATTTTGTGATGATTTCCTTATGTGGACTGGGATTTGACCAAGGTGTTAGATGTTTTTACTTTGACACCACACCCGTAGCTTCTATTAATAAACCAGGCCGTTACACTTACTAGCTTTTCACCCGCAGCTCTGCCGCGTACACGATTTTGGCAGTTTTGTTTTTTTTTCGTTTTCGCAGGATATTGCTCCCTTACAATACAAACATACAAACATACAAACATACAAACATACAAACATACAAACATACAAACATACAAACATACAAACATACAAACATACAAACATACAAACATAAAAACAAACATACAAACATACAAACATACAAACATACAAACATACAAACATACAAACATACAAACATACAAACATACAAACATACAAACATACAAACATACAAACATACAAACATACAAACATACAAACATACAAACATACAAACATACAAACATACAAACATACAAACATACAAACATACAAACATACAAACATACAAACATACAAACATACAAACATACAAACATACAAACATACAAACATACAAACATACCATACCACACAAACATACAAACATACAAACATACAACACAACATACACATACAAACATACAAACATACAAACATACAAACATACAAACATACAAACATACAAACATACAACACAACATGCAAACATACAAACATACAAACATACAAACATCAACTCAAACATACAAACATACAAACATACAAACATACAAACATACAAACATGCAAACATACAAACATACAAACATACAAACATACAAACATACAAACATACAAACATACAAACATACAAACATACAAACATACAAACATACAAACATACAAACATACAAACATACAAACATACAAACATACAAACATACAAACATACAAACATCCAAACATACAAACATACAAACATCAACATCAAACATACAAACATACAAACATACAAACATCAAACATACAAACATACAACATACAAACATCAAACATACAAACATCAAACATACAAACATACAAACTACAAACATCCAAACATACAAACATACAAACATACAAACATACAAACATACAAACATACAAACATACAAACATACAAACATACAAACATACAAACCTAGAAACATACAAACACACAAACATACAAACATCAAATGTACAAACATAGAAACCAGTCTTGAATTTGTCAATAGGCCATATAGGCCGCGGCCTAGGGGCGGCAGATTTTAGAGGAAGCTTACTTAATTTCAGAGGATAAAAGTCAAACAAGTCCACCGGTTGTCTCATAGTTTTTTATACCAATGCGTTAAATTCTTATAGAAACTCATTCGTATCGAAAATTATCAATCCTAGGTATTTTTACTCTTTGTACAGGGTCTTTGATTATATTTACGTGGCTTCTGAGGCCTTTATTTTTGAAAACAGAAAAAAAAATGTTTTAGGGTTTTTTTCATATTATCTTTTGAAATTATCAGTAAAAAAATATTGCAATAAAAAAATGGAAAAATATGGGCAACTTCAATTTTTTTTAATGAAACACCCTGTATATTATGCGCAACAACGAAAGATCTTTTTCTTCTGATTTCAAATATATATACATTGATGATATTTGGATAAACCATTTTTGAGATATTTTAGGTTAAATTATTAATAAATTACAACAAAGTTTCATATTAGTATTAAGAAAGCCATGGAAACAATAAAATTGTTATGGTGCTGAATTTGGTAAGAGGTTTTCTCTGAACCAATAAAGGTGCTCGCCCATTAGAGCGACGCGGCGCGGCGCGTTGCGATGCGACGCGTCACCTACATGTAAAGTATCCCTGATGCATTTTATCGCGTCGCGCCGCGTCGCGTCGCCTAGATGGGCGGGCTTCAATTTGTTTATATGTAAAGTATGCCTGATGCATTTAATCGCGTCGCGTCGCGTCGCTCTAGTTAGCAAGAACCTTAATGTTTATTTTTGTGATTAAACATTCCTACTAAAGTGAAGGAAGACTTGTCGGTGAATAGAATTTCATTTAAAAACTTTGGATCCTGCTGCATAAACCTAGCTATTTCCAATGCATATCTATGTCGGTCCTGCATGTCTTGTTCAGGAAGATTCCAAACGGACATAAATTTATAGGGATAAAATTTGTCTTTCTTTCTAAAGTCATTAAAAGTAGTCAGTGCTAGTCCAATAGAAAAAGTATAAAAATTATCCTGAAAAAACGATGATATCCAAAACTTTGTTTTCATTTCGTGCTGCAGTGTTTTCTTCATTTTAAACTTTTTTGTTCAAAAACTTTTTTATTATGTATTTAAGAGTATCTATAGATGGTACCCGTTGTTAAGGATATAATAAGTAATATTTCCTTTGCACTGTCGTCACATTTTTATTGTTACCATATAAAAGACGCATAATAGCGATTTTTTATTCTTCTGAATAGCCCATCGACAAAAAAGCAATACAAACTACTTTTAATAGTTAAAATGATAAATTTCAACTTTTTACAATATCAATACGTCAAATTTATTAAAACAATTTTATTGTTTTTACAGCTTTCTTGATACTAATATGATTTTTTTTTAAATTTTTTAAATGTTTAGCTTAAATATCTCAAAAATGGTTCATCCAAATATCATCAATGTATATATATTTGAAATCAGAAAAAGGATCTTTTATTGTAGCGCATAATATACAGGGTGTTTCATTTAAAAAAGTTTAAGTTGCCTATATTTTTTCACTTTTTAATTGCGATATTTTTTTAAGACATCTTTAAAAGATAATATGAAAAAAAACCTACAATTTTCATATGAAACATTTATTTCTGTCTTCAAAAATAAAGGCTTCAGAAGCCACGTAAATATAATCAAAGACCCTGTACCCATTTTATCTATATTACTGTTTAAGTGATGAATGACAGCGGGGCGACGCGGCGGAAGTAGTGACTCAAAGGACTGAATTTTTAACACAAAAAGTTACGGAAAAAACCCAGTCACTGGTGAAATATTATACCAATGATTTAGAGAAAGATTTGGTTTATATATCCGGCACTGATACAAACAAACATATAAATGTACAAATATACCAACACACAAAAGTACAACCAGACACCTATAAAATTTCCA